>PVIW01003387.1:49462-137834 GCA_004026585.1 Noctilio leporinus
AAAAAAAAAAAAAAAAAAAAAAAAAAAAAAAAAAAAAAAAAAAAGGCAAGAAAAAGGGGGAAGAATGAAGAAAGCTTAAAGGATTTAAGGGACTCCATCAAGTGGACCAATAAACACATTTAGGCTTTCTCAAAAGGAAAAGAGAAAAAGAAAGGGGCAGAAAGCTTATTCAAAGAAATAATAGCTGAAAAATCCCCAAATCTAAGGAGAGAACTGTATATTCAGAACAAGAAGGCCCAACGACACCCAACTAAGATGAACACATACACAATGAACCCCCCACAAAGTCAACACCAAGACACATTAAAATCCAACTGTTAAAAGCTGAGACAAAGGGCAAATTTTGAAAGCAAGAAGAGAAAAATGGCTTGTTAGGTACAATGATATCTTCATACAACTACCAATAGATTTTCAGCAGAAACTTTGCAGTCCAAAAGAAAGTGAGATGCTATATGAAATATGTTCAAAGACAAAGAATGCCAACTATGAATACTAGGCCTCACAAAAATGCCCTTTGAAAATGAAAGAGAGATAAGAATTGAGTTTATCACCACTAGCCCTGCATTTTAAGTAATGATAAAGGGAGCTCTCCAAGTTGAAATGAAACATGTTAAACAGCAATATAAATGCATTTGACAGTATAAAATTCAATGGTAAAGGTGAATATAAAGCAAATGCAGAATATTGTTATACTGTAATAGTGGTTGTTCAATCCCTTTCAATTCTGGTACAAGTGTTAGAAGACAAAAGCATTACAAATAACTATAGATATAAAAGATATGCTAATAAATATATAATATAAAAAGCTATAAATTATGACATCAATTATTTCAAGTGTATGGGGAGATGTGTAAATGTAGAGAGTTTGTATGCAAAAAAACTTATGTTGTTATCAGTTTAACAATCGCTGTTATATCTGTGAGATGGTTTATGTACGCTTTGTGGGAACCACAAAGAAAATACCCATAGAAGATATGCAAAAGAGAAAGAAAAATAATTAAAGCATTACAATGGAGTTAATCAAGGAAACACAAAGGAAGGCAGCAAAGAAGAAAAAGGAATGAATGTAGGCAGAGTTCCAAGCAGAATAAATCAATCATGCAAAGACAAAGGTGAGACTGAACTAGGTGCATTATAAGAACTGAAATAGTTTTAGTAGGATAGAATAAAGGATTAGAGGTTGGCAGTGGGTGAGGATATGGTTGTAGAATTAAACGTGTGAAAGATGATGAAGTGTTTTATACGACATTTTAAAAGTTTAATCTTTAATAGAAATCATAAGACATCGAATAATAAGAAAGATACCTAATCAGATATGTAATTTTAATACTATCTCTTTGATAGATGTGCTGAGAGAAGAGCTGATATGGGGGACCACTTCAAAACGGGCCTAGTGGCCCAGGAGGGTGACAATCCAAACTTGGTTGGAAGCTGAAGTCATGATGTTGAGAAAAGTAAGGCTTTAGATATATTTTGAACACGAAAACAGAACTTTCTGATGGATTATAGAAGCTAAGGAAAAAAAAGTGTCAATAATTGCTCTCAGGTTTCCATACATAGCATGATTAACTGGCTATGTATGTATATGTGTGTACATATGCACATGTATTTATGGAGAAAATTGATATGAGAATTGTAAATTTTGATTAGTAAGGAATGGATGGCTTGTATAAATGAGGATTGTCCAATTGAAATTACATGAAAGTAGCTACTTATTATCTTCTGACACAAAACAAATTACAGATGGATTAAAATACAAATTTAGCAATAAAAGTGTGTGATGTCAAAGGAAGCTCCAGAGACAAAAGTTTTAGTGAAGAAATTATGTTTACTTACAAAGTGCTGGAGGGAATCAGATTTTGGAAAGACTGACTCACCAAATGAAAACACAACCAATGTTTAAATGCAAAACAAAACACACATGATTACCAAGCTTTCCAAGTTTCCATTAATGTATTAAGTATGAAAAACAGCTAACCAATCTAGACTCATTTTGCTGAGGAATTTAGCCTTGCTATAATATAAATATATAATTATATAATATATAATATAAAAGAGTGTGTTTATTTTGAGCATCTAAACTAAACTTGTGACCCTATTAATTTCGGTTTCTTTCAGGATGCAAAGTGTGTGTGTGTGTGTGTGTGTGTGTGTGTGTGTGTGTGTCTGTCTGCCTGCCTGTCTGTCTGAGAGACTGTATGTAAAACAAGGTAAGATTAGTCGTAAGAGAAACAGTATTTTTTATCTTGTCTCCCTTGTGGTCTATTCCAAATCCTAAGGTAGAGATTTGACTTCATAAGTTGCTTAATGATTTTCTGATTTAGTATCAAAAATGTAATGTTTTGTTTTATGTGACCATTTAATTTATATCAGTATAATAAGAAGTGTTGGTTTATAAAATGACTTCTTTATTGTTCTGGCAACCACTTGCAATAATGGCTTAAAATTTTATTTCTGTCTTGAGGGTTTGCAATGTCTCTACAGTTATAATTTACTTTTATGTGTCTGAATATTTATTGCCCTTGTCACATCTACTAAAAATCACCTAACTCACCTCTACCAGGTTTCACTTATAATCCCTATAACTGAAAAGATAATATAGTTCTCTGAAATCTCTATATTTATTAGTGGTACTGGCTTATTAGAATGTTAGAAACATTTAAATATATAAAACTGTGATATCTTACCCTTAAGGAAACATATGCTTATTTTCTGGGAGAACCTTGTCACCAGTATGCAACATAAATTGCCATGGGGGAAGCATAGTCTCTGTTCTTTAATAGTGGGCTTATTCAACCTAATTAAATGATACATATATCAATTAAACATTTAATTGTTTGAAACTTTAGAAAAGTTTTTAAACTTTTAGAACTTAAAAAAACCCTTCTAGAACTTAAAAAATCTACCCTCTTAGCAACTTTTTAATATGTTATACAGTAGTTTAACTATACTCACCACACTGAGCATTTCATTCCCATAACTTATTCATCTTATAAGAAGTTTGAACACTTTCACCACTTCCACCCACAGCCCCACCTCCACCAATCTATTCTCTGTTTATTGTTTTTTAGATTCCATACATAAGTTAGATCATACAGGTTTCCCTTTCTCTGGCTTTTAATTTTTTAATTTTTTCTCTGACTTTTTAATTTATCATAATGCCCTCAAGGTTCATCCATATTTTCACAAATGGCAGGATTTCTTTTTTATGGCTGAATCATATGTATATATGATATCACATTTTTACATACATTTATTTATTGATAGACATTTAGAATTTTTTCTTGGTTATGGTAAATAATGTTGCAATGAACATAATGGTACAAATAGTTCTTCAAGATAGTGATTTTATTTCCTTTGCCTAAATACCCAGAACTGGGATTGCTGGATCATATGGTAGTTCTATTTTTAATGTTTTAGTAAACTTCATACTGTTTCCCATAGTAGCTGTACCAACTTACATTGTAATCAACGGTGTAAAAGGGTTCCCTTTTCTCCACATGCTCACCAGCCATCAAGTAAACAAACATTTTGTGTATAGCACTGTGCTAGATGCTTAAGAGGATTCAAGAAGGGAAAATGTACCTACTTTCAGAGAGCCCCCAATTCAGTTAAGAGGAAAATGTTCAAGAGCCAATAATAGTCAAAAATAATGGACAGCAGAAAAATAATCGCTACATATACTACAAGCTAAAATATAGGTAAGGATTCTGAGATGAAGAATATCGATGAGGGCTATAATAAATAGAAAAGGTTTCTGCCCTGGCTGGTGGTACAGTGGATAAGGCTCCGGCCTGCAAACCCAAAGGTCGCTGGTTCGATTCCCAGTCGGGGCACATACCCAGGTTGCAAGCCAGGTCTCCAGCCAGGTCCCCAGCTGGAGGCAGGTGAAAGGCAACCATACATGGATGTCTCTCTCCCCCTTTGTGTCTCTCCCTTCCCCTCTCTCTGAAAATAATAAATAAAATCATTTAAAAAAAAGGTTTCACAGAAGAATTCTACAGAACAGAATTTGTAACTTTATTCTAATTAAGTATAGCCATTCTTCATATCATCCCACAATTAATAAACTGGGAAGAGAAAAACATGGTCTTATGGTTGAGAAAAACTATATGTGAAACAGCTCTCAATTAATACATTCTTATGTTTTCTAGTTCCCTAGTATCTACATTTATGAAAAATATCTATATAGCACATATAGTTAATTATATGGCAAAATATCAATGCTTGCATAACTAGGTGTTTACACCTATATAAATATAAAACATGTGGTAAAAGTTTGCTTAGAAATTTAAAATAAATTTAACATATCCATTTGGTTCTATACAAATTACCATATACTGGATATATGTAAGCAAATATTACACTCAACAAATAATACTATAGAACAGTGTTGAGTCAACAACATGAATATATACAAATGTGAGAAGCTGCGTGAGTGTAGCAGTATGTAGCAGGCTAGCCTCACATAATCTATATGACACCAATGTAGAATTTTTATAAAAGTAATTTATTTGATAATAGAATACCATAGCTACACACTTTGATTTTGCCTAAAATTAACCAAGCATTGGTTATAGGTTTTGGGATAATTAATGTATGTGGCTTTCATAATTCTATTTGTCCATTTACCCACTGTTATTTCACTTAAGACTTGTGAATCTGCTGATTATGTAAGAGCTACAGTGAAAGGAAGAATTGTTTCATTGTTTTTTTTTTTTTTTTTTTTTCATTCATAGACATTGCTTAGTGAGGAGATTTTATTAATGGTGAGCGTATGCAAAAAAAATTGAGGATTATTGCCTGGTGTTTGCAGAGGAAATTATTATAGAGGAGAAATATATTCCTTATCTCTTCTATAAGGCATGTATAGAAATGGACTTACTATGAAGAAATTAATAAGATAATAACTAACACCCTATCTCAGGTGATCAAACAAATGAGAAATTCCAAAGATAAAGGAATGGAATATCTATGTATTCTCATGAAATCAAATTATAAGTAAGTTTACAGCTCAAATGACCTCCAAATTTCAAAAAAATCCTAAATAAAGATAGTGTGTTTCTGGAATTTGGTAACTTCATTAATTTATTCAATGTAGTAGAGATTGCTTACCTGCTCACTATAATTGTTTCCTTTCCTCTTGCGTAGGCTGGTAGATTAGATTTCCTAGTCTCTTTTGAAGATAGGAAGCAGTATTACCTTTATTGATTGTGAATGACTTTAGGGCAATAGAATGTCACCAGATAGAGTTTGAGATGGGAGCCCATCAATCTCACAGGTCATTCAGCACCTGAATAAAACCAGCACCTGTCTCACGAATTTGGCTTTTGTGGTGGCAGGCAGCCAAACCACTTCACTGCAAACTCAAGTTTTAATATGGTACCTTATTTGCAATACCTGAAAGTATGTTTCTTTGAAAAGCAAAGGTAATTTCTTGGAGGGTCACTTACCTGAAATTCATGGTGATAGGAAATAAAATGGGATAGTTTCTAAATAAAAAATAATGCAAATTATTTGCATGAATGAGATTGTGTGACAAATGTTTAATAGACTTAAAAGAACAAGCCTTAGCTCTGGCTGGTGGCTCAGTGGATAAGGCACTGGCCTGCGAACCCAAAGGTCGCTGGTTCAGTTCCCAGTCAGGGCACATAACCAGGTTGAAAGCCAGGTTGGTAGCTGGAGGCAGGTGAAAGGCAACCATATGTTGATGTTTCTCTCCCTTTCTTCCTCCCTCCCTGCCCTTCTCTCCAAAAATAATGAATAAAACCATCTAAAAAAAGAACAAGTTTTTTTTATTGAATTCCAGGTCATCATTTATAAGCAACTAAAAATTGTTTTCTAGATGTTAAAACATACACATTTACTCTGACAAATAGGGCAGGAACATTGTAGATGAAGAAAGAGAGGTACAGATGAGTTATATGTTTTTTCACAGGTTCAGAGCAGAAACTAATAAAAAATTTATACCGCACATGAGAAAGACGTGCCTGAAGTATACATCTGCATCAGGAGAAATACGTACTTCAATTACAGGAAAACTTTTATTTTTGTTTTATTTCTTCACTTTGTTTATATACACATGGCTTTATGTTTTTATAGAAACATGATGTTTTTAATAATGTGAAGAACAACTGTTTTTCAACTCACACCACTTCTAACTCCAAATGTGTGGGGAATTTTTCCACACTAACCAATTCCCCCACACTCTGGACACCAACTGGATATTTCACAGTTCAGTTATGACCCTCACGCCTGGAGTTGTTAATGGTAAATGGTACCAGGTGTTAGGCCTCAGTCCTTGAGTTTGCCAAGAAAGAATTCAGATTCAAGACTCAAATACAAGCAAAAGTTTATTTTGAAAGTCACAGAGGTAGAAGGGATCCAGCTGGGAGGCAATGTATTTATGTTTTATTTCATTTTAATTTTGCTTTATTTTGATTTTTTTCTCAGAAATATAGTTTTCAATTACAGTCACCAATTTGAGTTTCTGTGTTATATTTGCACTTTACTTCTTTAGGATCCTTTTTATCTTTTCCATTCCTCTATACCTTGGGATTATTTTTCCTTTATAAAGATGAACAATTTTTTTAAAGGTTTTATTTATTTATTTTTAAAGAAAGGGGAAGGAAAAGAGAAAGAGAGGGAAACAAACACCAATCTGTGGTTGCCTCTCACACGTCCCCAACGGGGGAACTGGCCCACAACCCAGGCATGTGCCCTGATTGGGAATCGAACCAGCAACCTTTTGATCTGCAGGCCAGCACTCTGTCAACTGAGCCACACCAGCTAAAGTTGCTAAAGATAAGCAACTTTAAAAGCATAATTGTTGAGTGCATTAGACAATTAAATTAAGCATGTTTTATTGCTCCTATTATCTTTACAATCTCTTACATTGGACAGTATAATGTTAAATATTCAAGTCCTAGGTCTATGCAATTCATGATTCTGTAGAAGAACAAAGCCTTCTACTAATTCTTATTAATAAATAAATAACCCACTAGGTAGTGTTGGGGAAAAAATTAACACAATATAATGCAGCAGTTTGCTATCCAAACACCATTTTGATTTTGTTTTACCCATGTGTGTGTGTGTTTGTTTTTTTTTAATTTTTTTTTAAAGATTTTATTTCATTGTTTTTTAGAAAGAGGGGAAGGGAGAGAGGCAGAGAGGGAGAGAGACATCAATGTATGGTTGCGTTTCACCTGCCTCCAGCCACAGACCTGACTGGAGACCTGGTTTGCAACCTGGTTATGTGCCCTGGCTGGGGAATCGAACCTGCAACCTTTGGGTTCGCAGGCAGGCGCCTTAACCACTGTGCTACCAGCCAGGGCTGTGTGTGTTTTAAGGAAAGAAAATTAAAAAAAACATTTTGTTAAGCTGTCTAAATGCCAGATAACAGTTCATTTAATGACTATTTATGATCAGCATAGTTAAACCAAGTGACGGTAGAAATTATGAAATCCATTAGAATAATGATATATTAAGTCAGGGCTACTAAAATATCTAGATAACAAATTAAAAAATTTTTGCTAAAATTCAGTACATGTAACCAAAACACTATAACTTATGGTTTAAAAAATAAAACACTTTCATATACAATTCATTTTAAAGAAAAATGGCCTAAAGCAATAAAATAAAATGAACACTTTATAAGATAAAATTTTAAAGAGTTTGGTTTGACTGATTAATTTAAAAGAATATATGTAGGCAATTTTTCCACTATATCAGCAAGTATTTATTGGTATATGTCTCTTTTAAATTTTTTCCTTTATGAAATTGATGTCTGCATATTACATACAAACATGGAAAACAAAATCAAGCCTTTATAAAGAGAATATTCAAGAAAAACAGCCTAAGAACCTGAATATGAATTTTAAACCATTTTATTTTGACAATCAAATGTAAATGTACATCTATGCAGTTCTGATTTTGTGATGGTTTCTAAATATGTAGCATCCAAATATCTTTTCTTATTTAAAATTCTTGCAAAATACATATTCCTGATCTTCAATTATTTTATTCACTTTTGTCTTCTACTCTTTGACTTGGCAGCATAAAACTCATGAAAATTATTTCACTAGAGCAACTGTCATGCAGAATCTCAGACAAATAGCAATTTTAACATGACATATCACTTAAATGCAGATTTAAGTAATTCCCTATTGATCATTCTTATTATAATAGGGTCACATTTTACTTTAAGTTGCTTCACAGTCAATGAAACACTGAGTTTATGCATAATTTGAGCATTTAACTGCATTGATTGCAGTTTTTAGCTATTATAATTCTCAAGATAAAATGTTTTTGTAAGTAAAACAAACCAAACCAGCTCAACTGCTTTGTATCTCTTATTTTAGTTGCAAAACTGAACCAACTGAAAGATTACTCGATTTCTTTTTAATTTAAAAAGAAATTTCTAAGCCCTGTCTGGTGGCACAGTGGATAAGGCAGCAGCTTGCAAACCCAAAGGTTGCTGGTTCTATTTCCAGCCAGGGCACATAACCAGGTTGCAAGCCAGCTCTCCAGCCAGGTTCATAGCTGGAGGCAGGTGAAAGGCAACCATACATTGATGTCTCTCTCCCTCTCTGTCTCTCTCCCTTTCCCTCTCTCTAAGCATAATAAATAAAATCTTTAAAAAATAGAAATTCCTAAAGATACATAATTTTTAATTTAGAAAGATGAAAATATCTGAGTATAAAGCTCTTTAGGTTTGATTTATTAAAAAGAATAGAAAAATATGTTTATCAATACAATTTTTAACATGATGGTTTGATTCCTGTATTGATCCATTTAGGTTTGGCTTAACCCTCCACCCTAAATTATATATCCTTTATTCTTTCTCATATCATTTTATTCTTATTCATTTGAGGTTAAGTACTATATATTATAAATAAAAAATAAACATTGTTTTACTTTAGAATCTGTCATCCCAGTAGACTGTAAAATCCATGAGATGAAAAAATAGTCTAGTACAACAGAGGACAATTTAATAAATATATTCCATGCATAAAAATGTGCTTCATGCAATGTATGACTGTATAAGTGTTGTAACTGTGGATGTCTTTTAACTTTTCCCCCGTACCTAGCAGTGTTTGGCATTAGCAAAAATACAACGAACATTTATTGAATGGATAAATGAAAGACTATGTAAATGAAGAATTTATTTGTTAAGCACCTATAATACTGTGTCAGTGATGGTGCTTTGCTAAAGGATTAAAGGGGGTGAAACCTATGTATAAGTAGGTAGTTATCATATCAAATTCTAAGAATAACAATAAAGGCTCCATGCTAAACGTCAGATGACAAACCATCCCTACCATGCTTGTCATGTGACTAGTCAGTCAAGATGGGCATTTTGTTTCATTTCAGTCATTACAATTTTGATACATAATTTTTCTTGAAAAAATTTTTGCAGCACCTTGAAGCAACATGCAGTAAACTGCATTTCATGAGTTTTTGTACTTCAAGGCCCTCAGAGAATTACCTATTTGCTTCTTTTTAATGCAAGTTTACTTCACTAAGGTATCAATTTGTCCTGACAACACTTTGTGTTTTCTGCGTATCGAATGTGTGCTCCCAGCGTGAATAATCCTCTGCTTTCTTGCATCAGGCAATTTACTAAACTGACTGAACTCTCAAAGTTCCTGTCACTTGTCTGGAAAGGATGGGGCTGGAAAGGGGAACAACACACCATGAATTTAATCAAAAGCTCAGGTAGCACCATTGACTTGGAGAAGAGCACTCGGAAAAACCTGCTTGTGACATTCTTTGGCTCTTTTTTTAAAGCACCACAGAAAGAACAGGAAGTCTTGGGCCAAGACAACATGGAATATCAGGACATGTATTAAGAAAGTAAACCAGGGTGCAGAAGTTATATTTTCTCACATATACACATCTACATTGTCCTAGTGGTTGACTGCATTTCAAGGCAAGGTTTTTTGTTTGTTTCCTTGCTGATATTTAAAAATCTGTGTGACAGTTCATATGACAATTGGTTACAATTATTTACTGTGTGAAGAGAGAAACTGAAGGCAAGGAAAATAAAGCTCAAACTCATTTCCCCTTTCATTTGAAATAAGTTTGAGACACCTAGATTGAAGAGTGATGATTGACTAGTGCACTTGGCAATGCAAAGGTAGTGGTTAAGATGAAACAATACATGAATTAGATTCAAACTCTGAAACATAGGAAGTGAAGACACCACATACAGATGCTTTGGAAGAGGGAGAGGCAGCTCAAAATATTACATGTATATGGCTCTTTCTTAATATAGTAATTTTTATCACTCTCAGTTATCTTACTTCAGTGAGTGATAGAACATCTAAGTTTGCATTTTGCATATAGCACAGATGAGTTATATGTTTTTTCACAGATTTAGAGCAGCAGAGTCTACTGGAATTCCATGATTGAATTTTTCTCTCTCGTACACATTATGTTTATCCTGAAGTTCATAATTGTCTTTTTTGTTCACCTGATTAATATTCCAAATATATATTCATATTTTAAAGGTCTCATCATACTTTGAGAAACATGTGAATTTCATAGTATTCTCTTGTGTCAGATAATTTATGTACTTCCTTTATTTTCTTGAAATCCCATTCCTGCAGTTCCCTATCCTGTTGCTCCAATCTAAGCTATTTGCTTTCCAGGCCTGTTAAATTGACATTCTTCTCTAATGTTTCACTGCTGAACTCTTTTCTAGACTCTGTCTTTTTCTACCTTGGTTTACTAGATATATCATTTTGCTGGATCACCTTCTTCAGCAGATTCTTGGGAAAGGTTTCTATAAAATGTAGAATGTCTTTTTAAAAATATCTCTATTTTTAAAAAGTGTCTAGACTTCCAGCCTTCCTCCACAACTAGGAAGGAATACAACTACCTCAAAACTAGAGACAACCAGAAATTCCAGTTCATCAAGCTGCCCAGAAGTCCAGCACACAACGAAGAAATATCCAGACATGTAGGAGCACAGTGGCTTCAACAGGATAGTGGCTGTGGTGGCCATCCAGCAGAAAGCGCAGTTAAAACAAACTAGGGACACCTGGGGAGCACTCCTGGCACCAGACTAGACTGCTCAGCTCACATTCCAGCACTGGGGGGAAATAAAGCTTCATTGCTTCTGACTGGGAAAGTCAGGGGTGGGGTTGGGGCAGAGGAAGAAATTGCCAGTCTCTCAGCAGAGTCTGTATGTTTAAAGGCCTCCATGGTCCTAGAATGTCTGTAGACCCACCCACTGTGTGAACCATGGCCAGGGTAACAGCTAGAGAGGAGCTAGTTCCATATGGGAAGTGCCTGGAAAAGGGGCGAATGCAGAGCAAATAGCATTGTTCCCTCTCAGACCCTCCCCCACATACAGCATCACACTGTGGTGAAACAGGTCACCCCACACTGCAAATACCTAAGGCTCCAGCCCTTAAATGTAATAGGTGCAACAGCTCTACCTAAGACACAGAAGCAAACAGGAGCCTGTTAAGTTGAGGAGACAGAGAAGTATGCCCCCAAAAGGCAACAGATCAAGGGTCCAGTGGAAGAACTAAGAGATGAGGAGTTAGCAAACCTAACAGACGCAGAGCTAAAATGCTGTTGATAAAGATGCTCACAGACTTGACAGATATGCTTGAGTACGGCAAACACAGAAGGGAAGAAGTGAAGACTAGGCCAAGTGAAATGAAGGAAAATACACATAAAACCAATGATGAAGAGAGGGAAACTGGAGTTCAAAACAATGATTTGGAACGTAAGGAAAAGATAAACAATCAACTAGTACAGAAAGAGGAAACACGAATTGAAAAAATCAGGAAAGATTTAGAGACATCTGGGACAATTTTAAACATGACAACATCTCAATCATAGAGGTGGTGCCAGAAGGAGAAGAGAAAGAGCAAAATATTGAAAACTTGTGTGAAAAAAAATAATGAAGGAAAACTTCCTTAATTTGGTGGAGGAAATATAAATCCAGGAAGCATAGAGCGTCCCAAACAAGCCAGACCCCAAGAGACCACACCAAGACACATCATAATTCAAATGCCAAAGGCTAAAGATAGAGAATCTTAAAAGCAGCAAGAGAAACGAACAGAGTTACCTACAAAGGGGTCCCAGTGAGTCTATCAGCTGATTTCTAAAAAAAAAAAACAAAAACAAAAACAAAAAAACTTTATAGGCAAGAAGGGCCTATCAAGTAGTCAAGTACTGAAAGTGCTTTCCAGAGAAGGTAAACTAAAGGAGTTCATCACCACCAAGCCATTATTATATGAAATGTTAAAGGTACTTCCTTAAGAAAAAGGGGTTCAAAATTATGAACATTAAAATGACAATAAACTCACAACTATCAACAATAGAATATAAGAGTAAAAACAAAAATGAACTAAACAAACAACCAGAATAAGATCAGAATCATAGGTATGGAGATAATTGAGTAGGCTGGGCATGAGGGGAAATGGGGAAATGATGCAGGAATTAGGAAATATAATTGGTGGGTACAAAATAGACAGGGGGAAGTTAAGAATAACAGAGGATTGGCACTGGCCTGTGAACTCAAAGGTTGTGACCTTGAATAATCCCATGTCATTCTGGTTTTCATTCCTTGGTTTATGAACTTTTCTGTGTGTGTGTGTGTGTGTGTGTGTGTGAGTGAATATTATTTTGTTGCTATTATTGATGATGCAGATGATGGCAATGATAATCTTACCTTTTAGTTTATTTGCTGAGTATTTTTCTGTTCATTTTTGTTAATCAACAGGCTTATGCCCTTCAGTCCTGAAAGTAATATACTTATATATTTCTTTGATAATGTTCTCACCTCTGATTTTTTTACCTTTTTTCAGCCCATTGTTTATTCTTTCCAATTTTCATCTGTTAGTCTTTTGGCTTTACTTTCTAGGAGACCTGTAAATTTTAGATTAAGAACTCCCCAGTGGAAGTTTTGCAAATATATTGCAAAATAAAACTTTGACTGAAAATTTCTTTAATATAGTATATGTATGTATATTGTAAGTACGTGTCTGCTCATTTCTCTCAGTGTCTTATTCTTTTTTGATGGATGTGATATTTTAATCTATTAGCATATTGGCTGCATTTTTTGTTTTCTTGTTTTTATCACAAGATTCTATTTGAATTTTTATTTGAAAACTTAAAACTATTTATAGATTTAGAAATAATGATCTTCCTGCCCAATAATAATTAATAACCCACCAAAAGCCATTTTAAAGAATATGAGCTAATAAAAAGGACCAGTACTCCTGAACCTTTCTCAGGCACCTTTCTCGTACCATCCCTGCCATGGCAGCTCAAAGAGGGAATGAGAATGCTTAGTGTTTCTAAAAATAAATATTGCCAACACGTGACATTTCCTTCCTAGAAAAATATGTCAGAGGAAAAGCGGATAAATTCCTTTTTTCTTCACCATCTATCTCCCTCTTTCTTTGCTTCTCTCCCTTCTCTTGTTTTGAAATGTATGCCCCCTCATTAGCAGAAGAAGCACTTAAACAGTTTGCTTACAGGTTAAAAAGTAGTGCACAGTAAGGTAGGTATAAACACCAAAGAGACTATATGAAACAGTGATAAGCAACTTATGGCCTAAAGATTACAGATGACTCATTCATAATTAAAGAACAGAAAATATGTCTATATTATGTCTTCTCATTTATGCCTGCACACTAATATTTTAGTGACTACAAGGCAGTACTTTCTTGTTTGCACTCTTTATTTTATGTCGCGTGTGATCTATTTTGTAAGAACATGCATTTTTATGTAGGACTTAATAAAGCTATTTTTATTTTGAATGGAAAAACAGGCTGATGATCATTTTTATATTTCTGAACTCACCTTCATGTGGAAACCATTGCTCACCAATGTGCTGTAAGGAAAGCCAATGACTAGAAACTAATGGCTCCTACTAGGCTCCTGAGATGCGCAGAAGGCTTCAGCTGATTAATGTACTTGTGTACTTGGCAGCTGAGGCAGAGAGAGGCATGTTCATGTTCACTTGGTGATTAAAAGTTTATGGGAAAACTGCTACATGGAAGCAAGCATGAAGGGTTTTATTTTGCATTTTTTTACTTTGCTTTCTGTAACTACTAAAAAATAGATTTGGAATGGCTGAATAAATGCGTACCAGAAAGAAAGAATGATATTCTTAACTTATAGTTGCCACAGAGTTTAATTTTAAAACTATGCTATATTTATTATAATCAGTGAGAAATTCACTGAACACAAAAATGGATGATTTTTAAAGCAATAAAACTAAAAGAAGAAAAATTTGTTTTTCGATTATGGTTATAAGATTATTTTATATATACTTGTCAAACCAATAAAATTATACACATAAATAAGATGAATTTTATTTTATGCAAATTATAAGTTGACAAGTTACTTAAAATGTACAAGATAAAAACAAATATTTAAAATAAATAATTTCTTCAAGCAATAGACGATATTCAAAAGGAGGGGTCAAAAACAAGAAAAGTTTTGGATGATCTTAGGTATAGATCTGTCATAGAGCAAAATACTCTGGTGTTAAAGAGACACACAGCTAAAGTGTACTTGAATCATTAAAATATAAATAAATTCAAACTCTTTCATAGGCAGCAACTTCAGAGTTTTACCTAGGCCTTCCTGCACTCAATACTTCGAGTTCTTAAATGCATCATGTTAAAGACCAACCTTTGGTTAATTAAATCACACATTGTCACTTATAACCTTAACTTTAATTTCTAATGACATTTGATTAGAAATGGCTTGTAAATCTCAAATTGCTCTGTGTGGTAGCTATTTTTTCACATGGTTAATGACCCAGCAATAAACATCTTAATGTGCCAGGAGACCTGACAATTTAAAAATAAAACCTTATGGGGAAAGATTTTGTAAAACAAAGGATCCCTCTGTAGTAAGAATAATGACCTCGCTGGTATCCACCTTTTGCTTAGTTTGCTTAATTAAGAATTTGCCTGTACTGGATTTCAAGGGCGCTTTGAGCTGTTCAGAGCTGAGCCCAGTGTCAGCTAGAATTAGTTCAATCGCTGCACATAACATACGACAGTATATGATATGATGGGTGGCGTCTGTCATGGTCTTTCATTCACTGCAACCCTGTTCAGAACTAAAAACAAAAATCTTTGCTTCGCATGTTGTTAAAAATGCCGGTGTTTTATTTTTCAAATCTAGCTCTTAGGTTGTTTTTTATTAGTGTAGCATTCTGACCCTTTCCAAATGATAAATCAAATTATTCTCAAAATGACTTTAGTGCTTCTCTGCTATAAGAGTGCAATCCTCAATAAGTTATCTCAGATCAAAATATACGTCCAAGTGCAGTGTTTATGCCAAAGCTGAATGAAACATTTTCATTCCATATCAGACTTAAAATATTTACCTCCCCCACAATCTACATTTTACAAGTAGTCTGTATGAAACTCATCTGTGCATAGATCACACTCCCAACTACTGTTGCTCAATAGATTTTAAGATCATAAAAATTGAGGCCTAAAGAGAAGCACTTGCTCTGGCCAGGTGGCTCAGTTGGTTGGAGCATGGTCCCATACACCAAAATGTTACAGGTTCCATCCTCGGTTGGGGCAAGCAATTGATAGATATTTCTCCTGCACATGGATATCTCTTTCTCTCTCTATTCCCTTCCTCGCTCTAAAATCAATTTTAAAAACCATATCCTCAATTGAGGATTAGAAGAGAGAGAGAGAGAGAAGTACCTAGGCCAATGCCAGAACTACAAATAGAATTCATTTCATTTGCATTCTTATTTTCTTATCCCAAGCTGCGATACAGATATTGATTTCTGAAGTATATGTATCTACTACTTTGGCAACATCTGTCCTTCTTTCCTGACAAACTGAAGTTACTTTTGAACAACTCAAAGCCCCTAATGCAAATCATGCTGCTGTCGCTCCAGCCAAGCTCTACCTAATCAACATTATTTAACAGACACTTTCAAAAGAGCAAATGAGCAAACAAAATGCACAAATAAATTCTCTCACAAACCAAGCAACCTGCTTTCTGATCAAAGCTCTACAGTTCAGTTCTGTCACTTGCATGGTAATTATTTAAGCTAGAAACGTCAAAGTAACTCTATTTGCAATGAGGAAGGGGTCTTTACTATTTTCAACAATTTTAGGTGATGTGTTACATATACTGAGTTTCATATACTGAAATACTCTTGCATGCCAGGGCTAAATCCCACTTGATCTTGGTTTGTGATTCTTTTTTCAATATGTTGTTGAGTTCAGTTTGCTAGTATTTTGTTGAGAATTTTTGCATCTATATTCATCCAAGATATTGTTTTCCCCCCCTAACAGCTTCATTAAAGTGTAATTAACACATACTAAACCACATGTATTCAAAGTATACATTTTAGTAACTTTGGCATTTATGCATTCATGAAGCCATCAACACAAGAAGGTAATGAATAGACTCATCACTACAAAAGTATTCCTATTCCACATATCACCTTCCTTGGGTAGCTTTTAATTCCTGCCACTATAGATTAGTTTGCCCATTTAGTGTTTTATACAGATGAAACCAGGTGATATGTACTCTTTCATGTCTGACTTTTTTCCCTCGAGATAATTATTATGAAGTTTGCCCATGTTGTTATGTATTTCAAAAGCATATTTATTCCTCCTCATTGCTAAGCAAGATTACATTGTGTGCATATACCACACATTTTTTCTTATCCATTCACCTTTTGAATAACATTAAGGTTGTGTCCATTTGGGGTGTGTTTTAAATAAATTAGTTATGAACATTTGCACACAAATCATTGATTGGCTGATTAATTGAGACGTTCCTATTAATAAAAGTTTATACTTTACAAAAATTTTCTAAGATTTTGCCTAATACCTATTTTGTGGTCTAATTAAAGATACCCCCAAATATTTGTCACTGTGTCTCCTTAGGCTACTCTTGATTGTTTCAGCTTCTTACACTTCCATGCTTTTGATGACCTGGATTTGGGGGAATAATAAACAGGCATTTTTTTAGAATATCCCTAAATAGGGATTTGCCTGATTATTTTTCCTATTTAGACTGGGGTTATAGATTTGTCAGAGAAAGAAGAGGTAGATTTCCATTCTCATAACATCATAAGCAAGTGTATATACAATAAATATTTCTTATCACTGTTGATATTAAGGGTAATCATCTGACTAAGGTAGTTTTTTTCTAGGCTTACTTTTTTTTAACCCTTCCCATGATTTATTAGTATTCTATTATTTATATCAGTATGATTTATACATGCTTATTTCATACTTTGGGTTATAACTCAGTATTATTTTATTTTTTGGATGAATTGATTCAGCTTTGGCTCACTTGGAGTTTCGTGAGTTGGCACTTGTTCTGTTTCACGTGTGGTTTCTAATTCAAGACAGTACTGTATAATTCAAATTGCTATTCTTATGATGTATAACTTTTAATAGACTTACCTGTACAATGCAGTGGATTTAATTACATGATAATTGTAGAAAGTATATGATGTAGGGATATAACTAAATATAAGCTATCCCCACATTCCACCTCCGCTTTCACCCTAGTATGAATTTAACTCCATAGTAACTCCTTTAAGAAAAAAGGGATGGTGAAGAGCACCATGAAGAACACAAATGTATTTTAGCTACATACTTGCCCTTCATTCCTGAAACACATCTGCCAGTACAAATATTAATAGTTTATAGAATATGTTATCAATTCCCACAGTATGTTACACACCATAATTTTTACTAGAGGTTTTGTGGTAAGATAAATGAATTGTAGCAAAACTTCAAACATAATGTATTTTACTGGTTGTAACATGTGTCTGATGACCCCAGCCTATCACTTGATATAAAGATGGAAGTCCCATATATAGTAAAACCTAGAAGATAACACCCTGGATGAATCGTAGATCTTAAACCACTGGCTAACGTACCGTATTGTCTCCTCCATAACAAGAATGCAGAGAGTGGAAATCAAAAGATGAGGGTACAGTCAGGCAATCATGGCCTCTTTGTGTTGTCAGCTCAAGAGGAAGAGATGGGAATAAAGAGTGAGGTGGAGAAAAGTGAGGCATGTTCATCAATTTAGGCCTTTTGACCAGCCATAGACACAGGAATTACAACAGACAGTTGTCATGGATTTGCCTTCCACTCCCCACCTTTACATTCTATGATATAGGAAAAGCATTAATGATAGATAATGCTTTAGCTTTAACATAAAATTATCAGTGCATTGATAACACCAAGCAATGAGAATACATCTGATGGGATTTGTGCATCTCTTTTGTAGTGGACAGAAATATTTCAGCTGGGCGAAGAACTAAAATGCATGCTGAGACCTAAAATAGTTTTAGGTCTTTTGCTGTATGTTCTCCATTTTCTCCTTCAGACACTTCTCTTTCCTCCAGGAACTCAATGTACATAAACTCTATCTAGCTCTCTGTCTTAGAAGTTGGAGTCCAACAATGAGAGACAGTTGAGGGATACTGGAGGAGAAGCAGGAAATGAGACTCACCTGGATATGCAGCTTTATGTTTCCCACACCAGGTTCCCACTGGCAGCAAGTTGCTTTCCTCCACCACTGGCTGTAGCTCCTATTGAGTGGCTCTTTCCGCTAGCGCAATTCTGGCCCTGGCTTCTGGAAAATTCTCCCTTATCTTGCACCTTCAGCTAATGAATGGCTTCCTGATATTTTTAGTGTCAAGGTGCTTTGTCATCTCTTCTTGGTTCCTCTTACACATTAATTTCACTTTGGAGATGTAAACTTCATCAAGGTCTCCCCAATTTCCCTATTCCTTACATAGTACTAAATGCTAGTAAATAGTAGAGTTTATTTAATCAATTTTAATATCTAAATTTTTATTTCCACACAGCAGCAGCTATTACCAGGGATTGATTTATTTTTTTTGGAGAGGGGATTGATTTATTTTTAGTTTACTACTGTACTAATTTTGGGATCAATATCAATTTAAATAAATAGCTATGCATAGTTCTAATTACTCAGAAAAAAGAATGTCTGGGTATGCAATTACTAGATCGTATTATGGACAATAAGACTGCAGCTGCAGAGCTCCAAATTGCCAAAATTTTACTGCCAAAATCATTCTCTGAAAGTATCTCATTTCCACATCAAACAGGGGTGATCAAAATATCATATTGCTGCTTTGATTTACGTTCATATATTTCTAAGTGAGGCAATATTTACATTTCTTGAAAACATATATCTTCTTTTATGAATGGCTTTTTCCTGAAAACAGGCATACTTCAGAGATCCTGTGGGTTCCATGCAAGGCCACAGTAAAGCAAATATTGCGCTAAATCACGTCATAATTTTTTTTGCTGGTGGAGTCTTACCTTCAGTCTATGAAAAGAGGCAACATCTGGGAAGCACAGTAAAACAAAGCACAATAAAAAAAAGCCATGCCTGTATTATTATTATTTTTTGATGTTGGCATTTATAATGAAAGTGCATCATTTGAGGTTTGTAAGCTAAGACTGGACTTATTCTTCAGACTAGTGGGTAGAATAAGGCCAGCCTCACTCAGAGAAATCCCACCTGGAGACCGCTGTGGGGTTAAACCATGAGTGTATTGGGGGAAGGAAGGAGCAGGGCAAATGGGAAGCAGCAAGGGAAGTGTCCTCTTCAACCTGACCTCACTGCGTTAGGGCTTTTATACGGACATTCTCACAGAGGCCTGGATCAAAGGACAGTTAGTTTCTTTACCCAAATTCTATGAGCAAGGGAGTGGTAAGAGGGTCTATTTGATGGAGCCAGCTCTTCATTTGTTTCTGGGAGAACATAACCCCATCAGCTCCTCCCTGAGAGTTTCCTGTCCCATTCCATCATCGCATCCCTGCCAGGTTAGATATGTAGACATTGACTGTTAGGGTTTTAACTATAGTCCAGGTACAAGTAAAGTTCAAAAGTATGTACTGTCTCCAGGTTGTCTGCCCCAGCATCCTACAAACAAGTTCTGGGATTGTCTCACGGAAGTCCCAGCCCCTGGTGTACCTACACCTTCGCCAGTTACTCAAACGCTAACCTAGATACTACAGTGAAGGGTTTCAAATCAGTTTAAGATAAGGAAATTATCCCTGTGAGTCTGACCAAATCACTCGAGCATTTTCAAAGCAGTGAGTTTGCTCTAACAGGTTACAAAAGGGGAAATTAGACATTTGAAGCATAAAAAGAATTTCAATGTGTCATTGTTCACTTGAAAATGGAGGAGCAGAATAGAAAGGAACCGGAGCAGCTTTTAAGAGCCCCTGGCTCACAGACAACAAGGAAAGAGGAGCCTTGGTTCTATAACTACAAAGAAATGAATCCTGTTAACAAGAAAGAGTCTGAAAGCATATTTTTCCTCAGAGCTCCCACATAAAAAACTCAGCTTGGCTGACATCTGGTTGAAGAACCCAGCTCCAGGACAAATCCCTACGCGTGATCTTGTAGGTCTGGCCATAGGCAGTTACAAAGACTTTCCTGGCAGGTATCAGGGGACTAGAGCTGCACGGTAAGTCTTCACTTAAGGTTGTCAATAGGCTCTTGGAAACTGACACTTGACCCCAAACCACATACTCTAATCGATACAAACAGGAGTTAAGTTTCTATGTCGTACATATTTTTGGTCACCAAAACATCCCCAACTTCTAAATGAAGACTCAAAACCCTTCAGACGTTGAAGCAACTGTGAGCGATTCCGGAGCGTCTTTAGAGGAAGTTGCAGGCCGGCGCTGAGCCTCCTAGGCTGGCTGTGCTCATAGGCGTATCTGCATTCTGAACCCAGGCACCCTGGGATAGAAGACCCGGGTCCTGGGGATCCAGGCTCGGTTTTAGCGGAAGCCCCCACAGTCACTGCTGGCATCGGGGACCGCCTCACCCCCAATAGATCTGCTGGCCCAGCCCAGTGACTGCCTCTGTCCTCCCAAGGTGTCCTCATCGGCAGACAGGAATGGAGCAACTTCTCTGTTCTCAGAATCCACTCCCGCTCCCCCAGCTGAGCATCGGCAGAAAACCCCTTCAACTCCCCTGCCCCCAGCCGCCCTAGACTCAGGGGACCATCAGGAGATGGTCACTGTCCCACCGCCAACCTGCGGGCTGTACAAGGGGCCAGGGAGCCTCTCCTGTCTCCTCCGGATTCCAAGTGTCAGAACTCCTTGAAAACTCACCTCACCTGCACCCCCACCCCCGCTGCTGCTGTCTGCCTGCGGCTGCCGGCCTTCTCTGTTTCCACTGACCCCAGAAACCTAACGGACACTTCCATTAGAAGCCCCCTTATTGGGGGAACCTCAGCTGAATACTAGTTTTAAAGCATCTCCAATGGGAATTCCTTATGAGAATATTGACCAACCTGACTCAGTACTTTTCCACTCTTATCTACCCATCCCCCATTCCCTTGGACTGTAACATGATAGATAGCAGGCCACCTCAACACCTGACAGCTATTTTCATTTGATTTTAGTCTTTGATACTCTGAGCACAACACCTAGCCACACCATGCTGGATGTGTGGCCCACGTGGCCATGAGATAATAAATTAGTGCTATTTTAACTCGGTAAGATTTTGGTAATTTGTTAATAGAGCAATAGAAATCTAATATAACTACTGTTTGAATAATAATAGCTTCAAGATTGTTGTGAGATGCCACATATGTAAAGCTCTTTGTATAGAGAAAATATTCAAGAAGTCTTAACTCCCTATGTCTTTTTTTGAAAGTGCAGAGAAGAGATGACTACATCGTGAACTTCACAAACCCTTCCAAGATACTATACTCTGTCCCCGAATCTTCTTCACAGGTCACTCCTGAATAGAAGTGCTAAAAAATTCAAGTGAAATTTTTTTTCCCCTAATATGAAAAGGGCAAATTATCACAGGTGACTTTTAGGTCCTAAGTATTTTGAGAATGTTTCTGGTGCTAAAGCTAAATAACAAGTCAGGTCAATAACCTATTCACTGAGGATAAATTTGGAGAAGAAATTTATGAAGCTAAGAAAAAAGGAACAGGCACTGCAAAGAATCGTCAGAGATGATGTCAGTGAAAATGGTGGAGTAAGGAATTTCAAAACCCTTCTTATAAAGTAATAAAAAATTGGCAAGAAACCCCTGTCAGAATCAATCTTTTCAGTCTCTGGAAGATAATCAACAGCTTGCAGCAACCTGGAAAATGCTTAATGGAGAAAAATTGGCGAATCTCTCAGTGATAGAGTGGCCTCTTGGGATGACCACATTCACAGTCAAATGTATTAATCACTGCTGCCTGGGCCAGTAGATAACAGATGGGAAAAACAATAGACTAACCAAAACACTTGGAGGAAAATGCTTAAAATGAGATGCCTTGGGCAATTAAGAGCTTTTGAAAAGCTCAGGCACATTCCTAGGCATCCAAAGGCCAAAGAACTGCCCAGGATTGTGCACAGTCAGGAAAGACCAGCTGAAGCCACCAGCTCTCACCTCTGACTGATCTTCAAGGTCTATGCGATCTGTACGTGAAGGATCCAACAGTCATGAAAACTGTCAGGCTAGGTGTTGAACACACATAGCCCAAGTGATAAAGCTGGAAGAACTTTTTGGTTTCATGTATTTAGTATTTAAGGAAACCGTAGTCAAATCTTTCATCACTTGACTACAAATGTCACAACATAAATGAAAAGACGAATCCGGCACCATTTGCTGTCTTGTCACCATTTCCTGAGCAAGCCTATAACCTTGTTAACCTTGTGGAGGTTCCGGTCAAACAAATTACACCAGAGGCCGTTTGTAGTTGAGAGGTACATTCATTACAAGTATGTGCTGAAATGGTCAAAGGAAATGTAAAACACTGCAAATTTGCATTTAGTATATTTATATAATAAAAGACATGATTTTAATTTTCAGTTGCAATTTAGAAATTATCCAACAAAGAAATATAAAAACATAAAGAATAAAAGATTTTCTTTTCAAATACTGAAACATGGAGATTGCTAAAATATACAACCAAACATTAATTAATCCGAATCTTCAGCAGTCGGCTTTACAAAATGTTTGAACAGTCACCGTAAACAGTATGGCTGTGCTCAAGTCATTAGTTCGTTTCACAACTTGCAAAAGTATTTTGATAAGCAACTTGAGTAGCATTCCATGACGTTTTTCAACACCTCTTGGATTACTGAATTGATATATTATTCCAGCTATTTTCTTTTCTTTTTTTTTTTAAACTTTATTGTTGTTGTATTACATCCATCCCCTTTTTGCTCCCCTCCGTCTATTCCAGCTATTTTCAATGGTAAGAGAAAACTAAAAACCCAACACAGACTTTGAAGTTCATGAGAAAACACAACTACTCGAAGACTGACTTCAGAGTTTGCGACCTCTCTCAGATACAATTTACTATTAAGTATCACGCACCCTTTCAAAATATGTGTTATAACTATACTGACAGCTTAAGCATTATGGCTTAACATGAGTCACATACAAATGCAGCTAGTCATGACCTTAAACTTTTGCACGCCATATATGTAACAATAGCAGACAAAGACAAAGTTTGCCTCTATCTCTCAGATCAGCCGTGACCTCCACAGGGATATTCATGACTGTGCTTCTGTCCCCAGGACTGGAAAATTACTGGAAAAACAGTAACAGAACGTGACTAACCACTTGCCACAGCCACAGGCAAAAAAATACTATTGGAGCAAACTGCAGCTAATCTCCTGTGTCGCCTGGAGAGCCCAGCGCAGTGATCCGGATGGCCTGGCAGCGGGTGGCAGGGTTGTTCTCTTTTGGGGGTTCTGGAGGGGACAGGCTCCGTGGCAGAATCCTGCTATTCTTCCAAAATTGTGTAGCTTTTGTGTGTTATGTTG
Organism: Noctilio leporinus; assembly: GCA_004026585.1. Taxonomy (NCBI): domain Eukaryota; kingdom Metazoa; phylum Chordata; class Mammalia; order Chiroptera; family Noctilionidae; genus Noctilio; species Noctilio leporinus. Next base: position 73,276 of record PVIW01003387.1, read on the forward strand.
TTTTAGTTTGTAAACTAACCCTATACAAATAAGATAATTAAAAACTAAAGCCCTGGCTGGTGGCACAGTGGATAAGGTGCCAGCCTGCGAACCCAAAGGTTGCAGGTTCGATCCCCAGCCAGGGCACATAACCAGGTTGCAAGCCAGGTCTCCAGCCAGGTCCATAGCTGGAGGCAGGTGAAAGGCAACCATACATAGATGTCTCTCTCACTCTCTGTCTCTCCCCTTTCCCACCTCTCTAAAAATAATAAATAAAATCTTTAAAAACAAAACAAAACAAAAAACTAGCAGGGGAGCCCTGGCTGGTGGCACAGTGGAAAATGCACCAGACCTGGGAACCCAAAGGTTACTGGTTTGATTCCCAGTCAGGGCACATAACCAGGTTGCAAGCCAGGTCCCCAGCCAGGTCCAAAGCTGGAGGCAGGTGAAAAGCAACCATACATAGATGTTTCTTGCCCTCTCTGCCTTGCCCTCTCTCTAAAAGTAATACATAAAATCTTTAAAAATAAATAAATAATAAAAACTAACAGGAGGAATATGACTAATGCATGTGGAAAGGTGTTCCAAAATTGTGTAGCTTTTGAATGAAGACTCCTTTCCTTTATCACTAAAGTTTTGCTCTGGAATTTCACCTAGACAGTGGTGGCTGGCAGCGGGACCCCACTTGCTGTTTGGTAACAACATGACGAAGGATCCAGACATTACCAAATTATTTGAGAGGCATTACTAAACAGGCCAAATAATAAGAGCTACAACAAGTGGCATAATTTCTCAATGAGGGGAGAATCAAAATTCTAGGTTACCACATAACAATATATAAAATGTGCAGTTTTCTACCGAAAGTATAAGGCATGCAAAGAGAAAAGAAAGTGTAGCACCTGTTAGGAGGAGGGGATCCCTTGAAATTCTGTATCTATTGTCTCCACTAGCTGGGAAAGAAAACCTTTAAAACTGTGTTACTTCACATGAAAGACTGCTATGACTTTCATGTGAAATAACTAGACTGAGACATCTTTCTTATGCTCACACACTGCTGCAACCTAATTGGGAGTCAAAGGAGACAAGATTTCATGTCTATCTTGGTGGCCAATAGAGTGGTGAGCACAGTGTTTCATATTCCAAGTAAGTACATTGGAATTGAAATGAATTCTATGGATTCTATGGATTTTGTGTTTAGTCACCACTGTCATTTAAGTTGAGCAAGTTCAATTGTTTTTTCTTTGCTTGCAAAATGGAAAGGTTAAGCAAAATGATCACTCACTTTCCTGTCCTGCCCACAACTGTACCTTATGTTTACCTTTATTCCTGTTCTCATTATATGCAGTTGCGATAGGTCTATTACATAATTAAAAACCTGATATATAATTTTATTTATAGTGACTTTTTGATACATTCGGACACTCAGTAAATATTTGTTGAATAAAGAAATGACCTGTATACTTAAAACAAACAAACAAACAAACAAAAAACTGTATGTTGATCCTAAGGTCTAGAACAGGAGGAGGACAGGGATCCTAGAAAGTGACTGAAGTGTACAAGCCCTGAGCCCGAGCAATCAGCACATTCAGGTTGACTGGGTACCTGCTTGCAGCTTTTAGCTCAAGCATATATACGAACTTGCAGCTATATGTGAAGTGCTCAGATTAGCTGGGTGCCCACTTCTGGTTTTTGGCTCAAATGTATAGAACAAACTTACAAACAAACTTACTAACGTTAAAATTGAATCTCCTTTGGCAAGAACATGGGAGGGTCAAAGGTTCTTATTGAGTTTTTTGTTTCTTACTAACCAGTTTAAATCAATACCCCAAAAGGCACATTTTGGGGTGGCAAAACTTTAATCCCCTTCACTATTAAGGGATTGAAAATTACAGTAACTTCAATATATTTATGGTCAATTGATTTCCACAGGGTACCAATGCCATTCAATGGGGAAAGAATAATATTTCAATAAATGGGGCAGGGACAACTGTATATTCATATACAAAAAAATACCCTCCTAAGACTTGGAACCTTATCTCAAACCATATATAAATATTAACTCAAAATAGCCCAAACAGCTGAACATAATAGCTAAAATGATAAAACTTGTAGAAGAAAAGAGAAGTAAACCTTCATGACCTTGGATTAGACAATAGTTTCTTAACATGACACCAAATGCACCAGCAATAAAAGAAAAGAAGTAGTTAAGTTAAAGATCATCAAAATTAAAAACTTTTGTGCACAAGAAGACATGATCATGAAAGCAGAAAGGCTATTAATTGGAAGAAAATATTTTCAAGTCATACACCTAATAAGGGTCTAGTATCCAAAATATATAAAAAATCCTAAGACTTAGTAATAAGAAGATAAAAAATTTAAAATGAAGAAAAGAATTTAAAAACCATTTATTTGAAACCAAAATGCAAATGAAAATAAACATATGAATATATACTCAATATCATTAGCAAGTAGTGAAATGCAAATCAAAACCACTGTGAGATACTACTTCACACTCACTGGGATAAATGGAATCAAAGCAGAAAATAGCAAGTGTTCATGAGGATGTGGATAATTTGGAACCCTCATATATTGCTGAGAATGTAAAGTGGTATAGTCAATATAGAAAACTATTTGCCTGTTCTTCAAAAAGTAAACATAGAGGTATCATGTGACCTAGCTCTTCTATACCTGTGTATACTAAAAGGAGTTAAAAGTATATGTTCCTAATACATCAAGTGCATAAATGCTCAGAATACCATTATTGATAATAGCCATTGGCATACTAACACTTGTTACAACATAAATGAACTATAAACATTTAGGCTAAGTGAGAGTAGCCACAGAGGCAGAAAGTAGGTTAGTGGTACACAAGGTTTGGGCTGGTGCAAGGGCTGAGGAAAATTAGGAGTGAATGCTTAAAGAATATATTTATTTTGAGAGTGATGAAAATATTCTGCCAAAACTGGTGATGGAGGTATAACATTGTAAATGTTTCATGGTGAATTTTATTTTATGTAACTTTTTTTTATTTTAAAGATTTTATTTATTATTTTTAGAAAAAGGAAAAGGGAGAGAGGGAGAGAGACATCCATGTGTGGTTGCCTTTCACCTGCCTCCAGCTGGGGACCTGGCTGGAGACCTGGCTTACAACCTGGTTATGTGCCCTGGCTGGGAATCGAACCAGCGACCTTTGGGTGAGCAGGCCAGCACCTTATCCATTGTGCCACCAGCCAGGGGCAACTTTTCATTTCATTAAAAAGCTTTATCACGAAAGTAGGATCCAGCATATTATTTGGGGGGGGGGGGCATTTATGAAACCTTCCACATTAGCATCAAATTATTATTTCTTAGAAGAGCTTGTGATATATATATATATATATATATATATATATATATATATATATATGCAATATCTATCTGTTCTGTTTATAGCCATCATCTATCTAAACTTTATATCGATATCTGAGTCTTTGGGGGGAAAAAGTACACCCAGTACCTTGAGTAAATAACAAAAGAAAAGTGGGATGCTACTAACATGAGTTTCTAAGGAAAATATGTTTAATCATAAGTAAAGTTATTTTACAAGATAAATTAATTAAACAACTCAGAAATTTCAAAAAAGAACAGGATGCGTCCATCCATTAAAACCTTGTATATAATGAGTAAAACATTATAATTTATGACAAATTTTCAGGTGCTCCTATGAAAATCAAGATTTTGAAAACTATTTAGTTTTCAAGCTTTTTAGAAATCATTGATCAAATGTGAAATGTTGTACTTAAAAATGATGACAATCTGTTACCTCAACATTTAATCATAAAGCGAGGTAAAATCATACCAATAGCTTATAAAATTTAGCACAAATTTTAGTTTTCTACTAACAGTTATGGAAATTCCCCAAATCATGGAGCCCCAGAATGCTTGAATTGGGAAAGAATCATAAATGCCATGTGGCTGCAAATCTCCTGGGGACCCTCAGAGCGCAGGGGCAAGTACGAGATCACACCCTGCCCAGGAAGAGCAGCGCTGATAGCTTTCGTTCCATCTCTCTTCCGTGGGTGAGAATCTCAGAGGAAAGTTTCAGCAGAATATTCATCTGCTTTCCAGGTGTGTTATTAATACACCGATGCCTCAAAAAGAGCATATAGGGGAGTTTGGGATTAGTCTTTGGTCTGTTTTATCGTCCTGCTTTCATCTTGGGTCTGCCTGGCTCTAACTGGGATTTTGTGATTTGTCCCCCCTGACTTCATTTGTCCTTGAAGTTAGCTGGCATAGATGGCATTAATTGGGTCTCTATTCCCTCCCTATTTTTATGACCGGGGTGATTTAAGCTATTTATGCTCTCTGGTGTCTTTGGTCAGGGAAGATAAGGTTTTGTGATTCACCAACTGGCTGTAAATTGCTCAAACTGTTCAGCTTTGTTTAATTTTCTTACCTCAGTTTCCCTATCCCACTTGCCCAGGATTTTTCCTAGTCATTTATTGTCCTGCCTCATGACCACCAATAGTTTATGAGGCTCAGTTATGTCGAACAATTCTTCAACTATTGTTTACTTTTGTTTTAATTTTTAATTCTTTTTATGGATTCAAGATGATCCAGAAAATTGCACATTTGCGGGACAAATGCGTTTGGTGCTCACGTGATCCAAGGAGACCAGAGATAACGTTGCCCGCAGGCACCGCCAGTAATTAGGAATCTTTTCTCCGTGTTCATTTGAAAGTCTCCAAAGTAGTTTCAAAACCTATTTGTAAAACACCATCTAGCAGATGCAAATTATACACTGACATTGAATTTTAAACCTTTACCATTGACGTAAAACAAAAATTACCTAAAGTATTAAGGGACAAGAAACTGGCGAGCGTTACACTATATAACAATATATATAGGCATGCATTTTTGTGTCATCTTTTTGTTCTGAGCAATTTATTGTTTCTATTTCTAGCAACAAACTGTATGAAGGTAATCAAAAGATATCTTAAGGATGAGATGCAAAATTTGGTAATTAAAACCTTGCGCAGCAAAATTTTGTGCCCTTTCAAAATTTGAGAATATTTAAGGAATTTGTAAATTGTTATCATGTAATATGTGTTTATATTTGCTGTAAAATTAGAACATGAAAATGAACAAAGATCACTCACAATTTTATAATACCAGTAAAATAATATAACCCCCAACAAGAGCAAGAACTACAAACATATACTTCCATTGCCACAATTAAATATATGCATATTTTAAAGGCTTTTGGTACATATTGATCGTATGTTATCTAAAACAGGTACATTTATGGAAACCCACAAGCAATATACATGTTGTTTTCTTCACACCTTCACCAAACCTCAGTAATTTTTTTACCATTTGAAAATTTGATAGCAAGACAAAAATATTTTATTTTTGCCTTTCTTCCATCAGCAGTACTTGACCTCACATCTGAGTATTATAGAGATTTAGTCTTAGTGCCCTACATGTGAAGGAAAAAAATGCAAGTTACCAGAGATAAAGAGATTCAGTTCATGTACTCTATCCCTCGTGCATAGCCATTTAACTGTCTTTCCCTTCCGTTTCTAAACAATAACATACGACTAATAATCCCTGTTCTGCCTGTATATTGAGTTGGGATAAGAATCAAATGAATACAAAGTGATCAATGCGAAGCACATTAGCCGTCCACCACACAAATGCTGCCGTGATACCCGTTCTCATCAATTCTCACTTTCCTCTTCGCATGGGAAGACACTAAGGCCTACTTCAGATGGAGGAAAGATAACGTGCTGTGTCCAAGAACCTAAAAGATGGTAAGGTTAATTAACTTTTTCAAAGCCACCAAGCAAGACACAGACAGATCTGGAATTGGCATTAACTCAGCTTAGCAGATCATGATCCACACCTGTCCCTACTCCTAAAACAAGTAATAAAAACAAGGCTAGAAGCAGACTATAAAATATGAGCATCAATTCCATAAAAACTTATATCCATTTTATCAGTTGAATAGCAATTAAAGAAGTGGTCAAGGGTAAGGGACAAAATCACACATGTGCACACACACACAAACAAGCAATTTTTATGATAGCCATAGAAAAGATATGGTTTCCAGAAAGCTAATAATCTTCATTGACAATCTTTTAAATGTAAAAGACAACATCTAAAAACATAAGTGAAACATTTTGCTTTCGAAAATAGAATTGCAGCTGCAGGCAAATTATAGTAAAGGGTAGTGAGATAGTGAATATGTGAACATCCATACCCACATGCATTTCAGAGTTGGTATGAATCCCTAATGTGGACATTAGAATATCTGATGAATAAATTTATCAGAGAAGAGGTTTTGGTAGAAAGCCCATATTCATTAGCACCTAATTAGTTCCCAATAATTATATTAATTATGAAATGACAGCCAAATCAGCTTTGTGCTTTGTGAGATACTCTCATATCAGCTTCCTCAGTAGGCTTTTGTGAATGAAGGCTGATAGGAAATATTAATTAAAAATGTATCCCAAACACATTAGTGTGGACTGCTTTCCACCTCGTACCAGAGAATCAGCTCTGTTAGAAGTGACTTTCTTACACACTTTATATGTACTCTAAGGATGCTAAAGTGTAAAATGTCCTGTATGTTACATGATCCTTTTTTTTTTTTGCTTGTTATTTTCAAGAAAGTTAACAATAAAGAAAAACATTGCTGCAAGTTATATAAATCAGAGAAACATGATTCTTTTTCACAGACTGTTGGTAATGCAGCTAAGGCACATCTGGCTCCTTACTGAACACATTCCACTGCTCGATGCTGTGGATAAAATGAATGCTTTCCAGGCAGCTTGTGGTAGGTGAGAGAAAGCCAGCTAGTATCTAATAGACAAAAGCCTTGATTGCCCACCTCCAAAGGTTTTTCTTGATTACACAAGGCTAGGAGTGCACGTACACACTATAAATCATTACCACAGAAGAATATTTAAAAGGAAGGGAGTTGTTAAGTTTAGATAAGTTGATGCCAAGAACTCCAGGTGGTCCCTACAATTTTAGGGAGGGTGAGAGTCCATGTGGGTGAAGGTTTTAACATCTACCATGGGCGCAGGTGGGATAATTAAGTCTAGGAAGTTTAGGTCACCTGAGGTTCCATCCCCACCCTTTTGACCCACTGATCCGTCCCCCACCTGCACCCTTAAGATTGGTTCCAGGTTCCCCCTTCACTGTAGCAATATGGTGCCCTCTCACTCTGGGCATTGCCATGTGACAGGACAGTAGGCTGTTGACCTATAAACTCTAACCCAAGACTTAAAAAACATTTGCAAAATTATTCTTGCTCTCTTTTCCTCTTCCACGCTCTCCATGTGAACATGCCTGGTCTAAACTGACAGAGGACTGCAGCCAAACGGCACAAATGTTGGTCATTGAAGTTAGGGCATCCAGGCTGTCCTTGGTCACCCGCCACCCAGCTGGTGCTTGAACATGTGAGCAAGCTCGGCCAAGATCAGTGCAGTGGCAGGCAGCACAGCCAAACTCAGCCCAATTCAGCTCAACTCCACACATTCATAAACTTCATAAATGTGTATTGTTTTATGCAGCCCAGGCAGTGTGGACATTTATTATTCATAACTGTGTGAATGAAGCTTCACAAACATTTAATGCTTATAGCACCAGTCCAAGCAAGCAGGGATTCCCACACTACAGTAAGAACATTTTTCCTTCGCTATAATGAAGATTTTGAGCTAGACAGATTTGGGAAGATGAGGAGAAAAGGTTAATGTAATATAGTATTTTTATAAATGTCTTGATCCAGTATTTTCTCATACGAAAGCTTTCGTTTGTTTTTAAGTACTATATATATTATTTATTTCTGAATATTAAAAGTTTATTTGAGCCAAAATGGATTTGAATCAGGCAGCACCAAAATAGAAGAGGTTAGGAGAGGTGCACCAAGAAGAGCTTGAATTTATTGGGGTGACATTGGCTGATAAAATTCTATAGGTGTCAAGTGTACAATTCTACAACCCATCATCTGTATACTGTGTTGTGTGTTCACCATCCCAAGTCAAGTCTCCTTCCATCACCACTGGTTTCTCCATCACCCTTTTCTACCTCCCAACCACCCTCCTCTCTGACAGGTGTCAGTTATTTTTTACTATGAGTGTGTTTGTATTTTGCTTCTTTATTTTGCTCATTAGGTTCCGCATAGGAGTGAGATTATATCTGTCTTCCTCAGACTGGCTAATTTCACTGAGCACAATAACCTCCAGGTCCAACCATGCTGTAGCAAAAGGTAGGAGTTCCTTCTTTTTCTAATAGCCACATACTACTCTATTGTGTAAATGTACCACAGCTTTTTAATCCACCTCTTTACTGAGGGGTACTTGGGGTGCTTGCAAATATTGCTCTCCTAAATAGGTATGTCCTGAGAAGTGGGGTACAGCCCAGAGTGGGGGACACAGGCAGGCTGGTCAAAAGGGTGAGGACTAAACCACAGGAGGAGGAGAATTCTGGGAACAAATCACATTGTTTTATTTTGTAACAACTCCAAATCCAATTCATTTTTGTCCAGGTATATCTAGACCTCAAAGTAGATGGGTTAATATTAATCTGGGTCCAAAGCAAAACAAAACACCTGAAGACACACGTTCTTCAGAATATAATAGATACCTAATGAGTTTTGTAGTCTTCATCCAGCTTTTCCTCACCATCCTCAGTTCTAAAGGACTCATCCTAAACACACTACCCCCTTGTCCTTGCTTTCCCCATCCTGATTCAGTCACCAAAGCATTTAGGAATGTAGATTAAAACTGGTGTGTCTCACATTCACCCACCCCCAACCTTATCCCACCCCATGCCTCCTCCACCCTTCCACACTCACCCTGATGTGGCAGGAGTACGACCCCCATGCCTCCCCACCCCCATGCTTCCTAGACACCAGTCGAAAAACAACCGATGAAATCACCATGTATTTTATTAAGTTGATGGTTTATCATTTACTTTTTAGTCACATCGCATATTTTCTAGTCCATGATCGTGCCATGAAATAATACTTGGCCCTGTCCTGTAAGTAGAGTTTTGCAATAGAACTCACTAATGGGTCATGTGGATTGGGGTTACATAACATGGAGGTGATAGACAGAAATACCCTGGACATTGTGAATTCAGGTGACCATGCATATCCTAATATGTCCAGACAAATGTCACCTTTGAGGTTGATATTGGGATGGTAAATCCATGTAATAAAATAAATGTGGGGGGGGATGAAGGGGTAATTGCATGAAAAATCTATATTTAGGAAGAAAGCCCCTCCCTCATAAGGACTGTCTTTGGGCCCCATGATCATCCCCTGCCAGTGGAACAAGTCGTCATTGATGGGCCCCGCCGAGCACATGGGCAGGGGGTCCTTAGTGATGTCCAGGAGCTCCTTCTGCAGACGCCTTAGAGCCCTGGACTGATTTTCCTTGGGAATGGTCTTCATCAGGGTGACCTGATAGGGATAAGGGGGTGGGGAGACCATGGTTTAAGGGGAACCATGGGTGAGGGGGAGACCATGGGTTGGGGGGTCTCGGGGAGTGGGTGGGACTGTCTGTTAAGAGCACAGTGACCCACTAGGTCATGGGCCAGTGAGCTGAAGCCATCTCCAGGATCAGGTAGGTGCTGGGGAACAGGGACAGTGCGGGGGGTGGGGGGGGGGAGAGGGAGGAGGGGGCAGAGGGGAGAGCTGGGGACTTGGGCTTCTGCTCACCTGTGATCCAATGGCTGCTGGTTCCTCTATCATTGGCTCCTCCATCACTGCCTCCTCCATGGCTGTCAAGTCCACCACTTCTGTATCCTTCAAATCTATCACCTCTACCACCTCTGACTCCTCTAGTGGTATCAAATCCATCACCTCTGGCTCTTTTAGATCTACCACTTCCACCACTTCTGGCTCCTCCAGATCTATCACTTCCACCACCTCTGGCTTCTCCAGGTCTATCACCTCTATCACCTCTGGCTCCCCCATGGCTATCAATACCTCACAGCTCTCCTCTCCTGGAGTCTGCCACTGATCCTTATGTATCTACTGAGGTTGCCTAGTAACAATAGGAGTTCTGTTTTGTGACATCACCAGGCCCACTCTGATGATGTCACCAAGTCAGTGGTAGAGAGGTGGTGGAGTGTGGGAGGAGCCATGGAGAGGAGTGGGAGGATGGAGGACAACGGAGGGCTGTTGAGGGTGGGAAGGACCAAGTCAGGGAATGGCGGAATGCAGGGCTGGAGGGATCATGGAGGGGAATGGGGGATGTATGGAAGGACATATCATGGAAAGGAATTGGGGCACAGAGGGAGGGAGGGCCCATGGAATGAAATGGGGGCATGGAAGGCTGGAGGAATTATGGAGGCAAATGGACAGGTGGAGGGTGGAAGGAACCATGGAGAGAATGGGAGGTGGGAGGGACCACGAAAGGGAATGGAGGGCAGAGGAGACAATGGAGGGGAATGGGGGAATGTTGATGGTGGGAGGGACCAAGCAGAAAATGGGGGTAGAGGACAATGAAGGGGAGTGGGAGGTAATGGAGGGAAATGGATAGGTGGAGGGAGGAAGGAACCATGGAGGGAATGGGGATTACAGGGTGGGGGCCATGGAGAGAAGCAGGGGCAAGGATGGCAGGAGGGAGCAAGGGTGGGAATGGTGGGGGAGGTAGGCTGGGAGGCTTGGAAGAAGGGACCAGGATGGAGGTGGAGGGAGCCCAGGCTCCCTGGCTGGGCCCACATTTGCCCTCTGTTCTGGGTCGTTGGGTCCTAGGTGTGACCCACCACCGAGAGTCACCAGAATGAATAAGCAGTTCCATGAATTCCTCACCCGACTCCACCAGTCACCTGCTATTCATATTTTATTCCACTGGCTTTGTCCTAATTTCTGTCCCTGTCCCTGCTGTTCCTGGGCTCTGTCTCTGTGGGCACAGAGATACTTAAGAGGGACCTACACACCCCAGTGCCCTTTAAGACAGGATCTTCCCTGACAACAAGTTGTACACTACCACTTACACCCTAAGGGTGGTCCTCATCATAAGTAATCATTTTGCACCTATATTATGGTAAAACAGTACAGACCAAATTCACTAGTGAGCCTTTCAGTGTACATAGCTTTTTCTTTCATTGCTCTATCATATTGTAATCTTTAGAAAATCTGTAATGTCAGTTAAACTCAAAATGTGTAACACCAACTGAGTAAATACAATTCCATGAAATTGATACACACAGCAGTATGAACAGCTTTGGACAAATTTACACATGCATAATCATGGAAGACTGTTTTCTGTCTGACAAAAACATTACAACATGCAATGGATTGTAAATCACATTCTAATTTCAGACAGAAGAATATGGAGAAAAGTGCATTTTCAATAAAAATATTAAGACATTTGTATTTATTTCTGTCAAAGGAAAAGAAGACACACACATAGAATAGCGCTATTCATTGAGAATTTACACAGAAGCTGAAGTCTTTATTTGTCTTTAACTATTGCACAACTTTCATTACAATCTTATAGGCAGGCCTTGGCCAGGTAGCTCAGCTGGTTAGAACCTCAACCCCAATATACCAAGGTTGTGGGTTTGATCCACAGTCCAGGAACATACGAGAATCAACGTTGAATGCAAAATTAAGTAGGACAACAAATTAGTATTTTTCTCTTGCTCTCTCTTTCCCTTCCTTTCTCTCTCTAAAATCAATACATTAAAATAAAAGAATGTTATTACTAACATAAAAACATATAAAAATAACATCACACTGGTAAATAAATATGTAGTGAAATTCAGAGTAATCTACTACAGTAACATGGTGGAATGTTAATCACTTAGCCCTAGTATAAAGGTTAAATGACAGATATTAAAAAACACTACGTAAAATAATTTGTTAAAGGAAAAATATAGCATTAAATATATAAGAGAGAATATAGGTTTTGGTATGTGATTGAAGTTAAGTTGCCACTGGGTAAAATAGACTATTGTATGTATAATGTTTTATATACACTAAGCAAAAGCATGTAGCATGTAACAAATACACAAAAGCACAGAAAAAGAAATCAAAGCATTCCTTATTGATAATTATCAATTTACAAAGGAAAACAGCAAGAGAGAAAGAACCAAACAAGGAAACTACAAAAATAATCAGAAAACAAGAAAATGGTATTATTAAGTTCTTATCTTTCAATAAATTCTCTAAATGTAAAGAATTAAATTATACAATCAAAAGATAGAGTTGCTGAGTGGAAAAACAAACAAGCAATGAAAACAACAACAACAACAACAGCAACAAAAAAACAAAATAGCACCCATCTATGATATGTCTACAAAGGCTCATGTCAGAATTAACAAAAGAAGCAAAAGGTTTCAGTGAAGGGAGAGCAAGTGGAACCAAAAGAGAGCAGATGTAGTCCTACTTATATAAGACAAAGGAAATATTAGGCCAAAATGGTAATAAAAAACAAAGAAGGTATCAGATGATGAAGGGATCAATTAGTCAAGAGGATGTAACAGTCATAAATAATATATTCACCCAACATAATAGTTGCTAAACTTGTTAAAAAAACACTAATAGATCTGAGAGGAATAATAGATAACTAACCATGTATTAATAGTAGGGTCATTTAATACCTGACTTTTAACAGTAGATAGATTAATCAGACAGAAAACTAAGAAGGAAACTTTGAACTTGATCTCTAATTTATATCAAATAGACCTAACAGACATATATGGAACTTACTATATAGAAAATTCTATTCAATAGTAGCAGAGTACATTTTTTTGTAGAGTTAAAGGGAGCATATTTGGAAAGAGCACATATTAAACCACAACACGAAGGTTAGGAAATTTATGAAGACTGAAATCATGTCAAGTACCATTTCTGATGACAATGGTATGGAACTATAAATCAATCACAGATAGAAAAGTGGAAAAATCACAAATATGTGGGTATTAACACATTTCTGAATAACCAAAAGGGGTCAAAAATATAATCAAAAAGGACATTTTTAGGAAATTTCTTGAAACAAACAAAAATGGAAACGCAACATTCCAAACCTATGGAATGCTGCAAAAAGAACAAAGTTCTAAAAGAAAAGATTATTGTGGTAAAGTCCTACATTAAGAATTTTTTTAAAAAGAGATCAAATAAACAAATAACGAGACACCTCAAAGATGTATAAGAAGAATAAACTATGCTCAAAGTTAGCAGAAGGAAAAAAATACAGAGCAGAAATAAATGAAGTAGAGACAAGAAAAATTGAGAAAAAGTCAACTTAACTAATTGTTTTTTGAAAAGATAAACCATATTAACAAATCTTTAGCTAAACTAAGAAAAAAGAGAGGACACAACTTTGTGAAAAAAACATCAGAAATAACAAAAGGTGACATTACAACTGCTCCTACAGAAATCCAAAGAATTATAAGAGACTGCTGTGATTAATTATATGCCAATTATTGCATAACCTAGAAGAAGTCCATAAATTCCTAGAAACATACACCCTACCACCACTGCACCAGAATGAAGCAGAAAATCTGAACAGTTCATTAATAAATAAGGAGATTGAATCCTTAATTAAAAACAGCAATAACAACAACATAAACCCAATACAGAAAAAACCCAGGATAAAGACTTCACTAGACATTTTTACCAAACCCTTTAAGGAAAAAATCAATGCCAATTGTTTTCAAACTTGTTCAAATAGTTTTTAAAAAGCAAAAGCTTCCAACTTCTACAAAGGCAATACTATATACCATATTCAAGTGATGACACCAGGAAAAGAAAGGCAATACTATATACCATATTCAAGTGATGACACCAGGAAAAGAAAGGCAATACTATATACCATATTCAAGTGATGACACCAGGAAAAGAAAGCTATAGAACAATAACCCCAATGATGATAGATGCAAAAATTCTCACTAAAATATTAGCAAATCCAATTAAACAACACATTAAAAGGTTTATACATCATGACCAAATGGGTTTTAAACCTGGGATGCAAGGATGGTTCAACATATGAGAATCAGCAAATTATGTACACCGCATTAACAGAATAAAAGGTAAAAATCAAATCTCTCCCCTGCCCCACATGTTGCCCATGTCCATGGGCCACCCATGCTAGTTCCTTGACTAAACTGCTCCCCTTCTTTGTCTCTTTCTTCCCCCTCCCCTCTGCACACTGAAAGTCTGTTTCTTGTATTCATGTGTCTGGTTCTGTTTTGCTTATTTGTTTGTTTTGTTCATTTGTCTCCTGTACTGGGTGAGATCATATGGCATATCTTTCACTGACTGGCTTATTTCACTAAGCATAATACTCTCCAGTTCCATCCATGTTGTTGCGAAAGGTAGGAGTTTCTTCTTTCTTTCTGCTATGTAGCATTCCATTGTGTAAATGTACCACAGTTTTTTGATTCATTCACCCACTGATGGGCACTTAGGCTGTTTCCAGCACTTGGCTACTGTAAATAGTGCTGCTATGAACATAAGTGTGCATAGGTTCTTCTGAATTAGTGTTTCAGGGTTCTTCAGGTATAATCCTAGCAGTAGAATTGCTGGGGAGAGCAGTGGGGGGAAAATGGGATAAATGTAATAAAACAATAATAAAATAAAGTTGAAGTACAAAAAAATAGATAAAACAAGTAAAAAGGAAGGTAAAAATCTTATGATTCTCTCAATATATGCAGGAAAAGAATTTGACAAAATACAATATCCTTTTATGATAAAAAAAAAAAAAATCCCTCAACAAATTGAGTACAGAAGAGCACACCTCAACATGTAACAAACCCACACTTGACATTACACTCAATGATGAAATGTTAAAATTTTTTACTCTGGGATCAGAAATAAGAGCTCTTACTATCACCCAACAGCAACCCTGTAGGCAAAATTCCAGAGGCAAGGGTTTGGTGATAAAGGAAAGGAGTTTTTAATTCAAAAACTACACAATTTTGGAGTAACAGCTTTCCATGTGCCTTAATCACTTAAGCCTTTCAATTAAGGCTGAACTCTTTAACTCTTTAGTTACAGCTCTAATCACTTAAACCTATCAACTAAGGCTAAAATCTTTAACACCAGAGTTTTCCTATCATTTCCTCCTATTAGTTTTAATTATCTTATTTCTATAGGATTAGTTTACAAACTAAAAAACATAAGATACAAAAGTTACAAAATTTTGGAAGAATGGCAGGCTTCTGCCTCAGAGCCTATTCCCTCTAGCTCACCCAAAGAATAACTCTGTCCCTCTCTGCCAAGCCAGCCTACCCTAGGCTGCCCCCAGAGTTCCTTCCCATGAAAACACCATCCTTTGGGAAGCACAGGCAGCTGCAGTGCCATCATTCGGGGCTCCCTGAGGAAGAGAGAGAGCCAGAGAGCTGGGGCCCAAGAGCCAGCTAGTCCAAGAGCCCAGGAGCCCTCTTTTATTTCAAATCATCTTGCCCATGGTTCCATGCACTCTGGAGGCATTCAGCTCCTCGGCCAGTCCCATCCTAGACTGTTTACTGTTGCCTTGGCAACCTCTCCTTATGGTTTCTCCCTACTCCTCCCCTATGATCTCACCAGATTTCTCCATTTCATTACCACTCATATTTAGCATAGTATACTGGAAGTCCTAGCTAGAACAAAGAAATAAAGGCATTCAAATCAGAAAGGAAGAAGTAAAATTGTCATTATTTGTAGGTGACATAATAAAGATTCCACCAAGAACCTGTTGGAACTAATTATCAAATTAAGTAAAATTGCAAAAATAAAGTCAACATACATAAATCAATTGCATTTATATACACTAACAATAAAACATATGAAAAAGAAATAGTGTCCCATTCAGAATAACATCAAAATCAATTAAATTAGGAGTAAATCTAACCACGAAAGTGAGAGTTTTGTATGCTGAAAACTTCGACACCGTGATCAAATAATTTGAAAAAGACACAAACAAATCGAACAATATCACATGTTCATAATTGGAAAATTTAATTTGATAATTTGTGTAATATTTTTAAACTATCCAGACTATTCAAAGTCATCTGTGAGATTGACTAAAATAGCTATCAAAATTCCAATGATGTTTTTCATAGAAATAGAAAAACGTGACCTAAATTTGTTTGGAAACACAGATGACTAAACAGCCAAAGCATTTCTGATGAAGAAGAACAACAAAGCTGGGGGCACCATACTTCAAATTATACTGCAAAGATATAGTCATCAGAACAGTATGGTACTGGTGGAAAAGGGAAAAGCAGCCACGTCAGCCCATGGCAGAGTCAGGAGCCTAGAAACAAACCGTCACATGTAGGATCACATATTATTTGACAAGGGTGCCAAGAGCACTCAATGGGAAAAGTAGTCTCTTTGTTACCAGAGATACCCTGGTTCTTCCCACTGATGCAGTGAAGACTGACAGATCAGTGGGCCCATTAGTGTGCACGCAAAGCGAGGGTGGCAAAAGCAAGGTGGCCAAAGGCCGGGTGACCAGCACCCATGTGACCAGAGTCCAGGTGGCCAGAGGGCCAAGAGAAGAGAGAGTGTCTAGAGGCTGGGAGGCCAGCCTCCCCCACTGCCGGTGTAGTGGCCAAAAAGAGGAGAGTGAATCCTTTGTTCTGAGGATTTATATAGTTGGTGGGGTGGGGGTAAAGAAGTTACATTTTGATTGGCAGGTAAAGGTGGGGCCAGCTTTCCCAGGAGAGGTACCTATCCAAATGTAAGTATGGGTGGGAGTCTATTAGTCCAAATCCTTATCTTGCTCTAGACTATTGGTTCATTTTCCATACGGAAGGCAGGCAGTTAACCAACATTGTTTTAGAGGCACTGTAGTTCCCTCCCCTTCCAAGCCTTTTCCCAGCTAGCGGAGATGACACACAGACTGTCAAGACCCGCCCCCTCACCCCCGCCCCGCCTGCATTGTCAGTTATTTGTGTGGTTCAGAATGCCTGGCAGCCTTGTGGACCAGACTCAGGATGACTGGGTCAGCAGGTGAGACAACTCTCCCTCTGGTTTTGGCCTCCTGTATTAAGCTCTTTGTCAGACTGCAATAGTGCAAGCCCTGCCTTTGTTTCCCCTCCGGGCACTCATTCAATTGCAACATCTTCAAAGTACGAGGTTAGGAAAACCAAATACCCACATGCAGAAAAATTAAATTGGACTCCTACTTTATACCATTCTCAAAAATTAAACAATTAAATTAAGCAGAGTAGTCTTTTTTATTTTATTGTATTTTTTTCCATGACCATTTATCCATCTTCAACCTCCATCCCTCCCACCAGATTAAAGTGTTAAATGTAAGACCTGAATCTATAGAACTCCCAGAGGAAAACGTTGGGGATAATGTCCTTGACATTGGTCTTGGCAATGACTCCTCTTCATGAAAACCATTTGTGAATTGTTCATTCAAATTGTCTTTTTAAGGGTTTCTTGCCCTTGGGCAACATCATGCTTTAAAACAAAAGCACAAGTAATAAAGAACAGAAATTAAGTGTGGCTACATCAAACTGTAAAAGCTTCTGCACAGCCAAGTTAAAAATGAACAACAACAACAAAAAAAGCAACCTATATAATGGCAGTAAATATTTGCATCTGATTAGGTGTCAATACCCTACATTTATAAATAACTCATACAACTCAAAATGAGTTACAACAGCAAAAATGAAACGTATAACATATGGACCACATTTATGCAAAATGTTAATAATAGTAAAAACTGTGGGAGGAAGGGTGAAAGCTCCTATTCTTTTTTACAAATAAAATTGCTCTAAAAATAAAGTTATCTATTACTCTTTTCAAAGTTAATAAAACAAAAGGGAAATTTATTTAAAATGCATAGTCAAAATAACTAAGGGAGTAAGTCAAATAATGAATGGATTAATTAACTTGAATTTTAAAAGATTAGGTTAGTGGCATAGATTTTATTATATTTAGATACAACTCATTGATTTTCTGAAGAATCTTAGGCATGAGACCCGGGTCCTGGTCTTTTACCAGAAGCCCCCACAGTAGCTGCTGGTGACAGGGACTACCTCACCCCCAATAGATCTGCTGGTCCCAGCCCAGTGACTGCCTCTGTCCTCCCAAGGTGTCCTCATCGGCAGACAGGAATGGAGCAACTTCTCTGTTCTCAGAATCCACTCCCGCTCCCCCAGCTGAGCATCTGCAGAAAGCCCCTTCAACTCCCCTGCCCCCAGCTGCCCTAGACTCAGGGGACCATCAGGAGATGGCCACTGTCCCACCGCCAACCTGCTGGCTGTACAAGGGGGCAGGGAGCCTCTTCTGGGCTGCTTCTGGATTCCAAGTGTCAGAACTTGAAAAGTCATAGCACCTGCACCCCCACTGCTGCTGTCTGCCTGACCCCAGCCGGCGGGGTGGCATACTCAATAGACCAGCTTGTTCTGCATGTGGCTGCTGGCCTTCTCTGTCTCCTCTGACCACCCAAAACCTAACAAAGAATGTGTTCATTACTTTCAAGATTGCAACACAAAGTTTGCGTGCACAAGATTACCTAGTCTATAACAGGACAACTTGACTTCCAATAAACCCTTTGTCATTTCTGAGGACTTATATCCAAGAAGAAAAAGCAAAGCTTTTATTCATAATAGCATTTTATTTTCAGAACAAAATGATCGGATGCACTATCTCAAACCTACTTGCTCGCATCAAGCTGTTCTGTTCCTGCAAAACCTTGTAGGCTGCTGAAGGGTTTTTCTGGTTAAACATCAGATGAACCATTGTGTTATTGAAGGGTCGTTCATGAACTCTCAGCTACACTATTAAACATCTCCACATGATTGTCACTAGACTTTGTGGTTTCATTTGACTATGTGCTGTCACACATTTTTAATATAGGAAACTTGAACCTAAAAGTTATATTACCTTTAAAAGCCTTTAAAAACCCTCAGTAAATTGTTCATTCCAATTCTCCTTTTAAGGGTTTCTTGCCCTCAGGCACACACACACTGCTTTAAACAAACTGGAAATGAATTGGTGGATGTTTTTAAAAGTAGAGGAGAACTGCAATTACTCTCTTATTGGTATTGCAACCTGTCTTTTATAACCTATCCATTATTTCCCTTTTTGCCTTCTACTCTCTGGCTAAAACTTTAGTATTCTTTTTGTGTGGTTCACTATTCAAAACACTTATTTTCTTAGCTGACTTCATCTATGATGCAGTGACTACTGATTACTTTTCTCTTATTTCTTGTTCAGCTTCATAAAATGAATATCACTAATATGTCCTAGTTACTTAAACTTCAAGTAAATGCTGAGTCAGGCCCAACTAGTAGGGCACACCAATAAAGAAAGTAGTCTTTTTCTAGTGGATGAGAAAATGTAACACCTTCTGATCCTATCTTCTATCCTCATATAAAGAACACATTATTAATACTTGCTACTAAGATCTTGTCAACTGCAAGATGCAAAGAATGTGATAAAGTCATTTGGGTGCATTCTGTGCATTGTAGATTTCAAAGACCACTTGTCATAGGCAACTATGATTCATAATAGATAATAAAAGGACAGTTCAGCTGAAATATTAATGTGGAACTTTCATGTTTAGTAACATAACAAATTGTCCTGAATGACCATCCTTAAAGCAAATAAAATGTTGAGTGAAATATTTAAAAATCATATTTTAAAAGTATATAAGGCTTGGCAACATATAAGGTAATTATTAGGCTTAAGTACCATTAAAGACAGGCAATGTAGGGTGGTAAATAATGGACTTAAGCTGCCTTAAAAAAAAAAGCATTGTTTAACCCAATGAACTTTAATTTTAGGTTTCATATCCAGGGTGCAAGTATGAAACACAAGTCCCTGGATCCATTCAAGTTGGGGAATAAAATACTAGATGGGTCATCTGGAAAGCTGAGAGCAAAGAAGAGTTAGCATCCAACTTAAAACTTCAAATAGTCAAGTATGTATGTTATAATGTATGTGGTACTCAAATAATTGAAATAAAGTTTTCATTTCCATATTAGTGAAAATGAAATCCAAGGAAAAATATTATGAAGTTAAATCAAGAAGGAGAGAAAAAAGATTCACATTGCTTTTGGACAGAAAAAACTAGTAAATTAAGATATTTATTGGTATATTCAAGTATAATAAAATTATGTCAAACAACAAAAAATTAAATGCCCCAATTAAAAGGTAAGTTTTGTCATCCAGAAATAAAACAAAAGTCTGCCTATATGCTATTTAAAATATGAGAACTCAGAAAATTAGTAAATTTTTAAAAAATGAAAGAAAAGTCTATTCAGAATGAAGCTTGTGTAACCATATTGAAATCAGGTAGAATAGGCTGGAAAGCAGAGGTAGCATTTGAAATAAAGTGTCACAGGGAAAAAATAGAAATGATAAAAGTTTTATTTCTCCAGGGGATACAAAAATTCTATACTCATAACACCTGAAAACATAGCTTCAAAATCTACTAATGAATGAAAATTGACACAAGTACTAGGAGGAGCTTACAAATGAACAGAGAGGGAGTTTTGATGAACCTGCCCCAGAAATTTGTATGACATCATTTTCTACAGAAGGTTGGGAGCCTCCAATTTCAGCCCCATCTGTGAAGGAACAACTAAAGAATCTGTTCTCTGACCTGAGAAAGTCTTGAGAACAATTGCGTGATAACCAAGAATGTGAGCTGGAAAATTAAAGCTCACTTTTGAAAAATGAAAGCCCTAACCCCAGATCACAAGATGATTGGGTTGAAAATGTGCTCTTCCCATGTGGGAAACACTTCAGATTCTAGCAAAACGTGTGTAGGAATGTTTCTAACAACAACAACAACAACAAAGCAAAACACCACCATTAAATTACTCTGAGAATGAACTCACAAAACTAAATTGAAGTGAAGAGGTAAAACGATTCAAGACTCAGTCACAGACGCCCACGTATCTAGCAGATCTCAAAACCATGCCTGCAACTTCCTTGTCGCTCAATGTCTTTATTGTATACGTTCTTGATCTCCTTACCCAAGTTCAGAACATCTTTAACATCTCACCCGAATTAATGAAATATCACAACTGGCTGACCTGCCTTTATTGCATCTCTTGTTTAATAGAGGTTGTGCTGCTAACCCAGAGCCATTTCCACTCATGTAAGCACTTTCTCCCTCCAAAGTTTCACGATATCCCACTATAAATAAAATGAAATTAGAACCATCTAGCAGAACCATCAAGGGGGCTGAAAACCTTTCCCCAAACTTTGCCATCTTATTCCTTCTGCATCTATTTCCATTGCCCTTCCAATGTTCCAAATGCACCAGCGATCACCCCTCGTGTTATTCTACAACAATGCACTTTCACTCAAGGTGCGAAATGGCATTTTTTCCCCTCAGATTTGCATGACCTCCTCACCTAAGCTGAGTTCAAATTACACATCCTGTAAGTGATTTTCCAGATTCACTGAGCTGGAATTGTCTCTCACCTACTCCTTGTTCACTTATAACAGATTTTCTGTTATCGCTATTATTGTAATCAGTCCGGTCTGTGTTTATCAAATTACTTGCATATAGGTTTCTCATTCCTACTGGATTGTAAAATCCTTAAGTGCTGAAATGTGCTGTATCTATCTTTGCACCCTTGGCACTTAATACATTGATCTACCCATAGTAAGTTTTCAATAAATGCATAGAATTTCCTTAGTTCATAGTTTTTTCTTAGTATGAGCATGATCCCCAAGAACATCTGACAACATTTCTATTTGAGAAAAATTATACCTGACACTTTTATTTTCCTTCCCAGCTTGTCATCAATTAAGAAATGGAGAACACTAAGTTGTATGAAAAATACAATCAGTTATTCTTTCCAGAGTAAACTCTTTTTTCAATATTTTTCTATTGTTATCAAGCTCCCTGACAGTCACTTAACTTTTCTAATAACCTACATTAAAGAATTCCTTAAGTCAGAAAGTATGATGTATTCTAAGGAAAATACAGACCCTAGCTAGTCAAAACGGACAAAGAAAAGTTGGTACAGCAAGCTCTATATGTGAGCATTATCTATTTCACAGTTTTGCCTAAAGTGTCCATGTTCAAAAGAAACAAAACTGACTAATATTTATTGTGGAGAAGTGTCCCTGGCTTTGTGATCTCAATGTCAGCCATGCTGAGACAGTCTCTTAAAGATGACATTACTGACTTAGCCTGAATTGAATAAAACAGTATCATTCAATGATTTCAATTTCAAATAAAAATATTATGTAAAAACCTATGGATAATTTCTCACACTCTATGAATATAACTCTATTCTTTTTTTGAAAAAATCTTATTTGTTATTTATAGAGAGAAAGGAAGGGAAAGAGGCAGAAAGGGAGAGAGATATGAATGTATGGTTGCCTTTCACCAGCCTCTAGCTACAGACCTGGCTGGAGACCTGGCTTGCAACGTGGTTATGTGTCCTGGCTGGGGAATCGAACCAGCGACCTTTGGGTTCGTAGGCCAGCACCTTATTCACTGTACCAACAGCCAAAGCTCCGTAACCCCATTCTTATTGCCTGTTTGAGTACCTACACAGACCACATTTGCTATCTAAATCACCAAGTTTCAAAACCCACAAATAATACCTTGTAGAACAAATTAAATTACTTTCTTCTTGTGAATATGGATATTTTCTTACCTTAAATGTCACAGCTTTCGATTCCCCTGCCAGGGCACATAACCAGGTTGCAAACCAGGTCTCCAGTCAGGTCTGTGGCTGGAGGCAGGTGAAAAGCAACCATACATGGATGTCTCTCTCCCTCTCTGCCTCTCTCCCTTCCCCTCTTTCTAAAAATAATGAAATAAAATCTTTAAAAAAAAAAATGTCGCAGCTGACATTTCATTGAAATTTTCAGTTTATTTACTTGAAATGGGTAGGTTAGACAGGGGATAGGATGCAAGTAGAGAACTTAATTTTTCTCTCTATTTTTATGCAGAATATAGTTAGGAAGTTCATTTGAATATATCCAGAGTGGTATAATTGGAATTTACAAAAATGTAACATATTTGAACATCCTCAACAGCAGTTGAACAGATGCATGAAAAAGTAAGCAATGCCCATAAAGAGGCTGACTTGTATAAATCATCTAGTTTTTGCTTGAAATGTCATTGCATTTAAGTGTACTTCCTTGATGTATTTTAAATTACAGATTACAAAAAAGAAAAAAAAAAAAAAAAGAAACTCAGATAGAGCATGGTAGAAACTATAGGCTGAAATTACCTGCCATAAAAAATATGTGTAAAATGGTACTTATTTGCAAACATCATGAATAGCTTTGAAATTAACAATGCAAACTAACAATGCTCATGGCTTCTCCTATGCTTGTGAAGAATGGGTGCATGCCAGGCAGCATTGAAACTTACTTGGCTTTTCTTATCAGAATAAAAATTCAATTTTAAAGTTTTAGTGTTTAATTATATTATAAGAATCCTATGAAAGATCCCAAGTGTAGGATTTTTTTTTTTACAGTGCAGTTTTCTTGTACAGCTGCCCTGGGTTAGCTGCCATAGGCCTCACGCCTTTCTGGAGATGGCCCTGCTGTATAATTTAAGGAAATGTTGAAACAACTAAACAGTTGGATCTAAAAGCTGAAAATGTTAAAATTATAATGTGAAGTCATAACTCTATCAATTGCTTGAAATATGCAGAAAGTTTATATTTTCTAATTGTCTTTTTATAGTATATATTATACTATTCCCCAAAACAATGCTGATGAATTAAAATAAATTTAAAGAAACACAAGAAAAAGAGAGTTCAGTACAAATAACAAGTATTTTAAAGATATAAAGAATATTTTATGTAAAGTTTGTGTGTACTGCTCTAGCCAATTGGAGCATCATCTCATAATTGAAAGGTTGTGGGTTCGATTCCTGGTCAGGGCACATGTCTAGGTTGTAGGTTCAGTTCCCAGTCAGGGTGTGTACAGAAAGCAACTGACGGGTGTTTTTCTCTCACATCGATGTTTGTCTCTATCCCTTCCTCTCTCTCTCTAGAAGAAATGAAAAAATATCCTCAAGTAAGAATTTAAAAAACTAAAGTTTGCATGTATTCATGTATTTTTATAGTCATTGATATCTCATTTTACACAAATCTGAAAGATACTTCATAATCATCATGAAATACAAATAATTTGAGCTTCTACTGCACTAGGGACATTTCTGAGAATTTAAATTGTCCTCAAATCCTGCATTTTCAAATGTGAAATAGCTAATTCAAAAGGAAGACAGCTGAAAACATTGTTGGAGTTGAAGATTACTTCATTAGTTTGAAGTTAGGTTGACCATGTAGCATGAAATTCAAATTCACGTAACATTCATATTCAAATGTGAACTGAATGAACTATTAAAAAGAGAATTGTTTAAATATGCTAATTACAACATGAAGACAAATCAGAGCAGCCTTGCCACATGAGTAACAGTGGAAAAAAGTTAATATGATGTTGTTCAACTTGCATACCCACTAAGTTCCTGAATATTTTAGTATTTTCAGTTGATGAAATACTTTGTTTTTGTTGTTGTTGTTGTTTTTATTCTAAAGATTTTTAAAAAGATTTTCTTTATTATTTCTAGAGAGAGGGGAAGGGAAAGAGGCAGAGAGGAAGAGAAACATCAATGTATGGTTGCCCTTCACCTGCCTCCAGCTAAGGACTGGCTGGAGACCTAGCTTGCAACCTGGTTATGTGCCCTGGCTGGGGAATCAAACCAGCGACCTTTGGGTTCGCAGGCCGGCACCTTATCCACTATGCCACCAGCCAGGGCTTATTCTAAACATTTTATTTATTATTTGTAGGGAGAGGTGAAGGGAGAGAGGCAGAGAGGGAGAGAGACATCAATGTATGGTTGCCTTTCACCTGCCTCCAGCTATGGACCTGGCTGGAGACCTGGCTCGCAACCTGGTTATGTGCCCTGGCTGGGAATCGAACTAGCAACCTTTGGGTTTGCAGGCTAGTGCCAATCCAATGAGCCACGAGTCAGAGCCATATTTTTTAAAAGATTTTATTTTTTATTTCCAGAGAGAAGGGAAGGGGGAGGGGCAG
Organism: Noctilio leporinus; assembly: GCA_004026585.1. Classification (NCBI taxonomy): domain Eukaryota; kingdom Metazoa; phylum Chordata; class Mammalia; order Chiroptera; family Noctilionidae; genus Noctilio; species Noctilio leporinus. The sequence goes on from PVIW01003387.1 coordinate 98,228, forward strand.
GGAGGGAAAGAGACATCAGTGTATGGTTGCCTTTCACCTACTTCCAGCTGGGGACCTGGCTGGAGACCTGGCTGGAGACCTGGCTTGCAACCTGGTTATGTGCCCTGGCTGGGAATCGAACCAGTGACTTTTGGGTTTGCAGGCCCATGCCTTACCCACTGCGCCACTAGCCAGGGCCTGATGAAATAAATACTTTGTACACCTTTTCCATATGTGCTTTGTACACTTTATCTGTTTTCTTGGTACATTTACCCAACTGAAGAAGAAAGAGACACACATTAACAGAGATGCAGAAGGCAGATTTCTACACTTCAGATCACCTATGGTCTATTTATCAAAATAAAAGTCTTTGAGGGAAAGATGACTTAATCATCCTCATACCTTGTCTTGCCCCTTTCATTCCAGCATCTAGCACAGCATTAGCTTGCAGAGACTGTTCAGCCAATATTTGTCCAATTGAACCTAGAGAGGAAAATCTATTTTCCTAGCCAGAGGGAAATCATCAGCTCATATACATCCCATTTCTAAGCAATATTCAGGCTCTGTAGCCTAGTGAAAATCTAATGATTTGTACAAAAGGTTCATATTTCTCTCTTGCATCTAGAAAGTTCTAACGTACTGTAGTATAAGTATTTAAGCATTGGCTTTGAAGTCAGAAAGATACAAAATCAAGTCCAGCTCTACCCCTCACTAGGTGTATCCACTTTGACAAGTTCATCATCCCCTGAGTGCCAGCTTTATCTGCAAAATGGAAATGAGAATAGGACCTGACTGTTAGAAACACTGGGGATTAACAGGAAACAGGTATGCAAATAGTTGAATGGCATGCAGCTGTAGTACTCAGTAAACAGCAGTTGTTTTTGTAATTATCATAATTTTCCTCAGATCATCTCATAAAATCTAGGCAGTAAGAACATACCAAGGACTTTTTTTTTTTTTTTACCACCATAGCCAATTTCAGGTAACAATTTTAAAAGGTAGCAGTTTGGTTAATAAAATAAAATAAAATCATATTAACAAGTATTAATTGCTGAGGACCAACCTCTCACCTTATCTTTTTTTAAACCTTTGCTAGAGCATTTCTTTCTTTGTTTGTGTGTTTATTCATTAATTCAATATATATTTATCGAGTGTGTGTTACGTGCCCTACACCGTCTGGAAAGCTGGGGGTTTATCTGTGTAGCAAAAAGTGATGTCTATCCTCATGAAATTTACACTCCATAATGGTATTTTATATTTTATATATTTCGTATTTATAAACAATAAATACAAAAAGTGAGGAATGTTTCAATTACATAATGTGCACTATGTGCTAAGTGCAAAGGAAAAACAGAAAGAACAAGTTCAATGCGATGGGTTCAGAGGTCACATGGGAACAAGGGTGTAAAGTGAATGTAGGTAGCTGGGGGAAGGGTGCTCAGGCAGTACAGGGAGGTTAGTGGAGAGAGCTGGCCGGAGAAAGTACAGTGTAGGGGAGTTGCCCATACAGGTCATGAATGGCCATGTAGGGCATCATACGGATTTAGGCTTTTTCTGTTGAAAGATCTAATGGATAGGAGTGTCTGGAGGTTTTCATGTCTAAGTAGGAAGTTCCAGCTAAAATTTTGATTTAATTCAACATTTCCCAACCAGATAAAAATGCTAACCATATCATCAAGAACGTATATATCAAACATGTTCCTTACATTGGATAGTGTTATGCGCGAGCACGAAATCGAGACACCAAACGCTGGAGACTTTCGGGGATTCAAAGATGTTATTTATTGGCCAAGTTTTAACCTGCGCAGGGGTGAACTCTCAGGGGGTCCAAGGACCCAACACCCACCAGGGCTACCCAATGAGAGTCGTGCCTGTCGCTTACAGCGAGGGCTTTTTATAGCAGAGCAAGCACGGGCGCAGAAGCTAAGATGGCAGTTAGCGGTTGGCTATCAGGGTGGGGGTCTGAGGTGGTCTGAGGCCTTAATCGGCCTGTCTCAGGGCTGCCTGGTTGCCCTAATTAGTGTCACAAGTTTATCTTGGGTCAACAGTCTTTTCCACCGGTGGTTTCTTGCTGGGCACCTATGGACTCCAGGGGTCCCGGAATCCCTTCGTCCCTGCAGAGCGACTGCGCTGCTCTTTAACTAGGTCATTAAATAAACTTCCTCCTTTCCTAGTTTCAATAATGCTAGTAATACATGTCAGGCTTTTGCTGGGGTTCCACAGATAGCTAAAACCATTTCCTTATAATTTATGCTTGTGGGGACTGGGGTGCACGCCAGCCTAATACTAGACACACTACTTATCAAAATCATAAAAAAGCTAGATTGAGTTCCAAGACAAAAGTGATTACTATTTTATATATTGTTAGAATAATTCATTGCAATTGTGACTTCCTAATATCCAGGAGTAATGTGGGGGAGGGAGAAAATTAGGACGTGTTTAGAAGATGTTCTACTAGGTCATACACTTGCCTGAGGAGAAAGATATAATAATGAAGTCTAGTAGAAAAATATTTCATTTAGATTGGATCAAATAAATCTTTTCCAAGCAGGAATAGGTGATAAGATAATGGACATGGGGATTTTAACAGTTTTCTCAAACATTATTTTTAAGCAAATCATAGTTTTTAAAATTGTAATTGAACTTGAAATAGTAATCAAGATAAAGCCAAAACCAGAATCGTCACTGTAGCCCTAAAATCATCCAATAAGGGAAAGAAAAAGTGATATTTTCAAACAGAAATAAGAGTGAGCTATTAATGTATTGATAAGTACAGAGTATTAAGTTCCACTGAGCTTGCTACTATCCACCTTCCAGGAAATATTTTTAAAAAAAAGAAGAAAAAAAAGAGGGAAAGGCCAGGGTACTCAAGAGTTTCTGGTGTACTAGGATTACTTAGAAATAGGCAAAACACTATCTGCATTGAATCCTGAAGACCAAGGCTACACCCGCTGCCAAGAAATTCCTAATAATAAATTGTCAATACTAGAAGCATCTTCATAAGCCTGATATTTGGGTTACTCAGAGATGCTTTTTCAAAATCAACAGACTCAGCCTCACTTGGGAGAGTTCTCAGCAGTGGAATTTTGCCAGAAACTGCCATAATCCTTTCCAGCTCAGAAAAGAATCACTGACTTAAATTTGCCCTGTCCTTAGGAGGTCATTTTACATGGGGCGAGGACAAATGCATTTGGCAGATTGTCAGAGCAACCAAAGACACCACAAACGACCCCTGAAACCCTGCAGGAGAGGGTTGTCAAATAGATTTTAGGCAGTCAGATGTCAAATGATAGCACCTGTTTCTTCAAGGGAAGAAATAATTTGAAGAACGTAAGTTTTATATTTGTACACTTGTTAACAATTTTGGGGAGTGAGGAATAAAACAATAATATATATTAACCTGCCTCTGACAAAGGTATTAAATAGCACTTAATTAAATCCTTAGTTTCCTCCTTGTTGTCAGCCTCTGAATGAAGAAATTATGCCTAATATTTGCCTTTCAATTCACACACACGTGCACACACACACACACACACACACACACTATCTTCATCATCATCACCACTATCATTATCATTTTGGTATATGAGTGCAAAATATTCAATAGCCTTAATAAAGAAATTGCTCAAATGCAATGTTCAAATTCAACCAATTTACCTATTCCATAACATTCCGTGACCAGTGTAAGTGCGGGGGACAAGCTGTCCCCGTGCAGGGCCTTTGCAGTGCCCCACTGCTCAAGTCTAATACAGGCCCACAAATTCTGTCTCAAGTACCAGAAGCAAGTAAGAAAATTATGATCAGGCCTACCCGGTGTGCCTCGGTGGGGTGTCATCCTGTAAACGGAGTGGTCACGGGTTCGGTTTCCAGTTTCTCTATCACGCTGATGTTTCTCTCCCTCTTTTTCTTGCTCCTTTCCCCCATCTCTAAAAAGGAACAAATAAACTATGTTTAGAAAGAGTTATAATCATTACTTTTACTCACATTTCATTGACAAGAAACTAATTACTTGGCCTTACCTAGGTACAAGCGGGCGCAGAAAATTGCTGTCTCGAGCAGCATAAGCTGTTCCAAGAAGAGCTCCAATATATGGAAAAAGAGGGGAAAGGATTCTCATGTTTACCTAACAGCTTTTGCCACACCTGTCCCATGGCAATCAAACTCCTCAATGACCCTGATTAGGCCTAAGTTCATGTGCAATGTTTGCGTGGAGATCTGTGTACCTACACGTGTGGGTGTCTTCCCTCTTGACGTCGCAGCTTCTGGAAAGCTTTCTCAGTGACCAAGGCCTTGTTTCTGCAAACCAGAGTGCTGAGAAATTAGCGCCATACCGGAACTAGCCATCGTTCACCGACTGATGGAAACAGACATAAAATTAGCTGAACTATCACCTTTCACCACTCCCATGAGATACACTGAGCTGGCTGTTCTGTGTTGCCGTTGACTACGTTCTGATCACAAACGGTCACAAGGTTGATGCTGCCTACTTCTCCTTATCCGTCTCACTACCTCGCTACCTTACAAGTGTTTTGGGGAGATCATCTTCCAAACCAACTAGTGGTACCCAAATCCTTGTCTCAGGATCTCTTTTTGGGACAATTCAAACTAAGAAAAGGGAAGAAAGGAAGATTCAAAACTCATTGAGGTAATAATTACTAGATACTGCGTTGTCAAGAAGTTAGAAATAACTCAAAAGTGCCAAAATATTTAGTGCTCATTAAAAATGACTGAACAAAGAAATTGCTACCTAAAGTCTAGGCCTTCTCACTGGGGGGACTACATGTCCAAAAGAAATGTATGAATAATTTTATATTGATTACATGTTAAGTAAAAAATCTTAGTTGTATTGGGTAAAATAAAATATTGTTAAAATGAAATCACCTATTTATTCATTTATTATTAAAAATGTACTATTACATATGTGGCTTACATTATGTTTAGGCAATGTTATTATATGCCAGTTGGGTTTTTTGAGTTTTCTTGGTATGGACAAAGAATATATGTCATTGAGCACTTTGAAAAACATGTAACAAGCTTTTCCAAAAATAGATGATGGAATGAAATAATTTTCCTTAAATGTAGATAAGGAACATTTATTTAAATGTAGATTAAGGAACATTTCCTTAAATGTCTTCAAGGGACAGAACACTAATTCTGCTCCTAAAATTCTGAGTGCTTTAAATAAGAAAACCATCCCCCAAATACACAGGTCTATATTACCATGTATTATCAATTATCAACCTTTCTAAGTCTATCATCAGAAAGTGCTATTTCAGTTTCCATTTACCTCAAGTTTATAGTTATATTGTAAAATGATCATTATCTAAATTTGCTGGGTGTATTTTAACACTTTCTAATAACTTCCTTCAGTTCTGGCGGACATAGTTCAAAGCTTCAGGTAGTTAGATACGGTTATCTGAAAGAAAGAGCAAAAATAAAAATTCTATTAGTTAAGTCAAGGCCTGAAGTATGTAATTGCATGACTGAACAAAATAATGGAAAGATCCAATTACTCTTTCCATGAACTATTATCTTGTTTTGGGTTTACTTCTAAGAATGGAATTTAAAATGTATATGTGAATATTTATTAAAAACACTAACTACTATAAGGGTGGAAATTTCAATGATGGCTTCTTGAATCATCTCCTAGATGCATGAGGGTAACAAATTTATTTGAATCAATGTTTTCATATGTGCTACACAATATACTTTTCTGAGGCTGAATAATAATTTTCTTAGAAAAATAACTAAATATAACTCTGAGGTAGATTAATATCTATTAATACAGAGGATCCAAGAAAAATTGAAAACAAGTAATTAGTTGCAGTTTCAATACTGAAACTTAGGTTTTCCGGACTCAAAATTCAAAATTCAATGATTTAAAAAACAACAAACCCCACAAAACCCCACAATAACACAGTAGCCCTGGTCAGGCCAGATGAGGAGTATAAATGTCAAAAAAATAGGGATTTCAGGCTGATAGACAAGATTCACAAGGCTCAAATAATATGGTGAATAGTATATATATCTAATAAAAAAATAGAAGTGTTCAGTTGCTTATATGCTCGGATTTGCACCATCTTCCTTAGTTTGACCTGTATTTATAGTTAATGGTCCATCTTCTAGGCAGTGTACTCCTCAGTGAGCCTTGACAGTTAGTAATACTTCTTATTTATACTTGTCATAGTCTAGAAAGAAGGAAGGAAGGCTCTGGCTAGTGGCTCAGTGGATTGGCACCGGCCTGTGAACCTGAAGGTCGCTGGTTCAATTCCCCAGCCAGGGCACGTAAGCAGGTTGCAAGCCAGGTCTCCAGCCAGGTCCTTAGCTGGAGGCAGGTGAAAGGCAACCGTACACTGATACTTCTTTCCCTTTCTTCCTCCCTCCTTGCCCTTCTCTCTGAAAATAATGAACAAAATCTTGATAAATAAATAAATAAAATAAAAGAAAGAAGGAAGGAAGGAAAAAAGAAGAGAGAAGGAAAATAAAATGTGAGTCCTGTATCAGTACTGTCAGTACGATAATAGACAATTCTGATTATTTGTAAATTCTAAGGCTTTAGGAAAGTAGGGGAATGTGAATGACTTTAGTTAGATTGTATAGACGTGATTACTATTCACCACAAATATGAGACTCCCCTCTTATACTGTTGATGTTATACTGCATGGAAATCAAGACTGTATTAAGCAAGAGTAGCATAGATTTGTATTCGTTAGTTCCACGTTAGGTGGGTGAAGAATGGGTAATATTTAGATAGGTTGTGAATAGAGAACTTAATGTAAGATAAGATGATTGCCAAATTAAAAAACATGAAAACTTTGGAGCTTAGAAAGCTCTTGGGCATCATACTTTGTATTTTACCTACTATTATGCTCACAGCCATGGAAATAAACCATGGTGTTCATTAATCCTTCATGCCTCACCTATTATTCCCCAGGTTCTAAGGCTCTGAGGAGTAGCCAAGCACATTCCTTCAGTTGCTATTATGAAAATATATTTATAAAATTAATCGCACTATTTACAGGTGTGCAAGCCTGCTAATTCAATTGCTCTTGTTTTATCCAGACGAGAGCGAGACACCAAACGCTGGAGACTTTCGGGGATTCAAAGATGTTATTTATTGGCCAAACAACAGACCTGCGCAGGGGCGGCCTCGATCTCATGAAGCGCGCGCTGTCACTTACAGCGAGGGCTTTTTATAGCGGAGCAAGCGAGCCCGGGCACAAAAGATAAGATGGTAGTTAGTGATTGACTATCAGGGTGGGGGTCTGAGGTGGTCTTGAGGCCTTAATTGGCCTGTCTCCCGGCTGTCAGGTTGCCCTAATATCTTGGGTCAACAGTCTTTTTCCGCCAGCCAGCGGGTTCTCACCTTGCACTTGTGGACTCCAGGGGTCCCGGAATCCCTTCATCCCTGCAGAGGTCCCCTGCAGAGCGATTGGCTTTTCTTTAACTAGGTTTCTAAGCTTCCTCCTTTCCTAGTTTCAGTAATGCTAATAATACACATTAGGCTTTTGCTGGGGTTCCACATTCTCTGCAACATGCTGCAGACAAGAGTGAACAACTCAAAGACTCTAAAGCAGAAGGTGTGAAGGGGCAGATCAATCAATGTATTTCCTCCTAAGCAGAGCAGAACTTTCCTATTCATTTACCTTACTAACTTTTGGATATCTAGGTTGATTTCACTCTCCAACTTGCTTGTCTTTCAGAATCTCATCACTCACACTAAGATTCACTCTCAGAAGCATTATCCGGTTTCTCTAGAGGGACTTTAGCTTCTCACTTGGGCACCAAATCTATGGCTGGCAACTGTGCTGTTGGAGAGGAGATAAACCCTATGGGACCAGGTTTTCTAAAAACAGTTGTTTAAATTAATTGTTTTGAAAATTGCTTCATTTCCTGCTCTCAATTGTTCATTTGTTTACCTTAAGCATGTAACTTCTTTGGGGTTTATTTAAAAAAAGAAGCACTATTCCCTCTGTTATTTTGATTATTTTCTCAGCAGTTTCTCAATAAATTCAGTGCCATCTTTCCTGAAACTTATAAGAATGCCACCAAAATTTGATCAGCAGAAGCCATTCTTTCCAGTTGTTAAGACTTATTATGCTTTTATTAATTGTTTTAAATATTTTTTTATCATACTGAAGAAAAATATTGAGATATGAAACATCAAAACATTACTAGATTTGAATCTTGGATCCACCACTCGATAATTTGTGATTTTAGGAATATTATTTAACCATCTTAGGTCTAAGTTTATTCAGTTCTAAAACATGACAATAGTTTCTATTCCAGGGGCATGATTTTTAGGATTACATGGTATAAATAGCCTGATTCTAGCATGTAATAAATCTTCACTGCATATATACACTATCACTATTTTAATTTTTATTTATTTATTTATAAAGATTTTATTTATTATGTTTCAGAGAGAGGGGAAGGGAAACAGGCAGAGACGGAGAGACACATCCATATATGGTTACCTTTCACCTGCCTCCAGCTACAGACCTGGCTGGAGACCTGGCCTGCAACTTGGTTATGTGCCCTGGCTGGGAATAGAACCAGTGACCTTTGGGTTCGTAGGCCCATGCCCTATTCACTGTGCCACAAGCCAGGGCACTATTTTTATTTTTGCAGGACACATATTATAAATCAATTTTTTAAACTAAAAACTAGTTAATTCCCTACTCTTTATATTTTTTTCAGAAAAATCCCTTAATGTTATTAGTGTGCCAATTAGATAATTTACTAATCAGTTTGCTAACATATGTAAATGAATTAGATGCAAGCAGAAAGAAATTGTGTACATGACTGCTTCAGATAAGTTTACTGTAGTTATGCCATAAGAGTAGGTAAAGCAAGGATGCTAAAAATGGATTTCTACTTGTTATATACAAGCACCTGAAGCCAAAAATCTACTCAACAGAAACACACACACACACACACACACACACACACACACACACACATATCATCTGAGGAACCTAGAGAATATGCAGTTAGAAACCAAATGAAATTACAGTTGTGCTAAAGGTCAGAAATATTGCAAGCTGTGGTCTTGCCGCACAATATCTATTGAGCTAAAAAGAAGCAGATGGGCCCTGGCTGATGGTGCAGTGGATAAGGCACTGGCCTGCAAATCCAAAGGTCACTGGTTCAATTCCCAGACAGGTTACATAACCAGGTTGCAGGCCAGGTCTCCAGCCAGGTCCGTAGCTGGAGGCAGGTGAAAGGCAACCATACATGGATGTCTCTCTCCCTCTCTCCCTGCCCCTCTCTCTAAAACTAATAAATGAAATCTTAAAAAAAAATAAAAATAAAAAGAAGCAGTTGGTTGAAAAATATTTTTATGTCACTATTAAACTAATAGATTTATTGATTTTTGGGGGGTTGAATTTCTTGATCTTGTATGGTGGAAAATTACAAGCTTCATCATCTATCTTATGTTTATTATAATAAAAGCAGTTTATAACAAAACATTCAATACTCCTGTCTTCATCATATGGGATTATATTTAGGGTAAATTTGTGTGGGGGTCTCACACAACTACCACATAGGGTATTATTGGTATTTGCATCAGTTGTGTGTTTGAAAAGTCTGTACATCTATATATCCTTTTCTCTCCACAGAAACTTGCTTTATTAGTTTTCATGCATTCTGAGGACTATTGTCAAGATATTAATAAAGTTTAGACACATGACCTCTATACACTAATATTTTTTTTAAGTTTCCAAATACTTATTTTATTAAACAGGGACTGTGGAGATAAAGTGTTTTAATAAAACCACAGCATATTTTCTCAGTGCAACTTGCTTTTTACTTTTCTTTCATTGCTTCTCTTTATACATTCTATCCTATATAACCTTCACTTGGGATACTGTTTTCATTTAAATTATTTCTAAGGGAACATTTTTATTGTAGAAAAGAGTCATAAACTCAGTCAAAGATATAGTCATAAAGAAGAGTGTAAAATTTGAAGTCAAGGTATGTTTTACAACATGGTGATCCTCCTTTAAGCCAGCTAGCTTTCACATTCAACTTCATGCCAATTATGTAATGCAAAAGTTCTGCAAAGTGCAATACAAAGTAAACTCTTCAAACTACAGAATATGTTACACAATGCATTCTCATTTACTCAGATCTTAATTATCTAGATCATCTTGTTCAACAAAATATGGGATAGGACCAAAGTAGGTTTACAGTTGTTCATATGGGAAATGATATAATAATTAATAAATAATAAATGAATCAGCTCTGTAGTTCACAATACTCTCCACGGTAAATCTACTTGTGTCCCAGCCTGTATAATAGTTTATGGTCTTTCTATAGACCATAGAGAGAGAGAAAGGCCTAGGATAGGTACTGTCTTATTCCATATTACAGATTTTCCTACTCCCTACTAATTTGTCAGGCAAATTCGTGTCTAAAGTCATCTTCCTGCACCTGATTTATAAAAAGAAAGTGTGTGGTTGCAATTTGGGGAAATATATAAGGTAGTGTTGATTTTTAGAAATGACTAATTAATATATGTATCAGATATCTACAGATATTTATTAAGTGCTGATTGTGAGCTACCATGGTGGTAATTACCACACAAAACTTTCTACTTCTTCTCCTACCATACATTTCAATTATATTGAGAAAAAAACACAAGGCAGTTACAATTTTCTAAAATTATGCAGACACACTTGTCTGTATGTGTGTGTGTATACACATAAATACACATACTATGTAGATGTTATGCAATATTTGAAATTTTCTTTTTATCTTTTTAAGGTTTTACTTATTTCTTTTTAGAAAAAGGGGAAGAGAAAGAGGGAAACATCTATGTGACAGAGAAACATCACTATATTACCTCTTGCACATGGACCCCACCAGCAACCCAGGCATGTGCCCTGACCAGAGGTCGAACCAGAGACCTTTCGCTTTGCAGAAGATACCCAACCATTGAGTTAATACATATGCATATTTATCATGAATTTGTTTTTCTTGGTGAATGTCTCATCTTTTTGTTTTTACTATTAAGATACTCTATCTTTGTACAGACAGTTCAAGAAACAATCAGAAAAAGCCTTTACAACTAATATGATATCTTTCTGCAGCAATATTTATAAAATTGAGAGGTTATTGTACTATGCTGGACTAAATCTTTGGAATCAAGTAGTTTTCAAAGAAGTGACTTATTTTAATTAGCAGGCAGCTTTGTAAAGAACCAACTTAAAAAGATAAGCACAAATATGAGAGAAACTAATTCAGGACAGTGTAATACTTACAGGGTAAGAAGAGCAGGAAGCAATTATTACCATTAGGCCTCATGTGTGGAGGGGACCTTTCTAACATAAATTGCAGCCTTTGACGCACAAAAATAAGGAAATGGAACCATAGCAATTTAGCAATTAGTAAACTAAGGAGAATGACCTGTGTCAACTTGTAACTAAGCAAGAGGAAAGAAGTTTATTCAGGTGCTGTGACCTGGGAGAATGGTGGGCTCTTGTCTCAAAGCCCATCTCCCCTTTCTGCTCAGGCCCGAGGTTCTCCTAGGGATGGGAGGGTATGGTTTTTACCTATCCAATTATCTTGCTAGCCTGGGGTGCTCAGTGTAAGAACCTCCCCTTGCCACCCTCTTGGCAATGTGGAAGATTTTCCAGCACTCCAACTAACTGTTTCATGATCAATCCCATATTTCAATTTCTTGTTGCTGACTCCAGCAGCCAAACTCAAGTATGCAAGGAAGGACTCCAATGCAGTGAATGCTGGTTATCCTACCAGGGCACAACGGACAGTGGAAAAAGGAGGGCTGCATATCTAAGAGAGAAATTTAACTGAATCCAAGAGGTCAGATGGTGTTGTAAGTAAGCTCTCTCTTTCCATATCTTGCTCTTCCTCTCCTCTGTGTTGGCATAATTTGCATGCAAGTTCTCCTTACATGTTGGCAAAGTGCTTTTCCACTATTTTTTATTCTGCTAGTTTATCAACCCCTGCAGCCAGCAAGTGCCTTTTTCCAAAGCACTAGAACAAAACTCCCAGAGAAGACTCTGATACTGCTTAGTTTCTGTGCACATTTTTCAACCAATCCCTGGGATTAAAGAAATACGGTATAGTGCTATGCCTGGACACCAAGATGCTGTTAAGTTTATGCCTAGGACTTAAAGGCATGGGGGAAAGGGTAACTCAACCAGAACTATGTGTTTTGAAACCAAATCAAGTTCCTCAAAACAAAATGCAGTTGCTATTAGAAAAGGAAGGAGGAAGGGGAGGGAGAGGGGAGGAGGAGAAGGAGAAGAAGAAAGGCATGTTGAGTAGGGAGAAGCAATATTCACCGCATCTATTTTACCTATCTTTTTTTGCTCATTGTATGTCAAATATTCTAAGAAGAGTTAACATATTTGGTGGGATTTGGGTATGTTCATTTTTTATGGAAACTCCCTTAAATAATAATTTGAGGTGAAGTATAAGACTCAGTAATATAGCATAGTTATTCACCCACGCATATTTCAAAATTAAATTAGTAGAAGCCACCTACGTTCTCAAAAATAAGCTATCCAAGTTTAATCTAAATAAAATCTTCTACTAAAAAAATTACTATTTCAACAAATAAGGAAACGTGTTTATTACCTGAGGTTAAAAGGTAACCATTAAAAGCTATCTGTTAGTGCAAATAACTACTAGGTACTATAACTTACAACACAGAGACATATATACACAACAATAGAGATTAATAAAAACATGGAATGAGGGTGTTAATGAAAGAGACATTAATTCTTATAAATTCCAGAGACTTCTTGAAGAAAATGTAATTTTAATTGATCACGAAAAAGAAGTGTAAGATTTTTAGAATTGATACATTGTATATTCAGAGAATTTATAAAAATTTCAGCCTATGTAAGATGAACAGTAAATAGGAAGTGAATAAATGGATGCAGAACAATATTTTTCAGATAAAAGAATGACAAATATATGGAACAGGGAAACAAGAGATTATATTAACAGTGAATATCGAGACAACTAGAATATACTTTTTCTAGGTCCTTTAAGTATAAGATGTTAATGGTAAACTGAATTTGTTCCTTACATTTTATTTCTTCATCTAGATAGTGACAGTGGAACATTTCTTGTGTAGTTTGTATTTTCCTAAATGCATTTATTCTTGAGATTTCTCAAGAAAGCATGTGGAATTTTGTAACTCTGAATGAATGAGAAGCACTTATCCTTTAAGTCTCCCCCCAGCCCCCCGCCCAGGTTACTAATAATAGACAGAAGATGTGATTGTGCCTACACTGAGCAAGTTGCCAGTTAAAATGGCACATTAGGGTGGGCCAATCACAGACTAATTTCTTGCCTCAGTACAGAGAAGAGCACCACCCAACATTTTACTGCCTCTCCATTTCCTAAGACCGAGGATTCCATTTCTTTTTTTAGCACATGCAAATTGTTTGCTCTTGTGTTCTTAATCCACTCAACCTCTATTATAGCAGCACTATCAAAGTTTGGCACGTTTTATTAACGAGATACTTATTTTCCAAGAGTAACCCCTGTGACTTAAACCTCAACATTAGCAAACTGCTAACCAAAAACACAAAATGTCTTCAAAGTGTTATCTGTTCATGATTAGAATATCTATGCCCAATTCCTTCAATTCCAAGGACAATTTGTCCTTCCCACTTCATTCTAGTTTTTAGAACTTCCTATGCACTTACTCACATTTAAAATGGCCAAAGCAATTTAATACTTACATCATACCCTTAGAAATCCCTACTTAGAAATTCTAAGGAACACAATGGCAAGACAAGCAAAGGACAAACTATCATGTTTTTATTTTTATATGAAGAAAAATTGATAGAGAGTTAGCAATTGTATCAGAACTTAGGCAGACCATCAATCGTCCATGGTTTACTTTCTATCATCTGTCTAGCTATTTATCTATCTATCTATCTATCCCCTAATTCCTTTGTAAGAAAGAATCTAAGGTACTCATAATTAGTGAGCTTTCTGATTTTATTCAAATATATATATATATATTCTATTTTAATATGTCCATCATATTTGCAGTCAGTTGGAATAAACAAAAACATTCTCTTTCTCGGCTGCTTAGGTTTAAGTATACGAAGTTAACTTCCTTGATATTAGCATTTACTTTCACAGGTTTGCATTTATTTGCATATCTATCTAAAGATATCTGTGGTCTTTTAAAGTATACTGAAAGACACTTTAAAGACTGTTTCTCTTTTTATTTTAAATAATAAAGCACTGATTTTTTTCCCAGCTTTATCAAGATATAATTTACGTATAACACCGTATATGTTGATACATAAAATATGATGATTTGATACACTTATATATAGCAAAGTGATTGCCACCATAGTAGTTAAAACATTGTTCACATAATAAAATTATCTGTTATTTTTGCGTGTGTGTGATGAGAACATTTCAGATTTACTCACTTAGTAACTTTCAAATATACGTATAATACAGTATAATTAACTATAACCACAATGCTGTACATTAGATAACCTGAACTTACTCATCTCACAACAAGAAGTCTGTACTCTTTGACCAATATCTCCTCATTTAACCCATCCTGCTGCCCATGGTAACCCCAATTCTAGACTGACTGCTTCTTTAAGTTTGGCTTTTTAGTTTAATTTAATTTTTTGTGTCCATATTTTTTTTCTTTTTGTTTAACCATTCTACCCCACACATAGTGCCCCAACACCCTCCCAATAGCTGTCATCCTGCTCTCTATATATGAGTCTGTACCTATTTTGCTTCTTAGTTCATTTCATTCATTCAATTCCATATATGAGTAAAATCATATAGTACTTGTCTTTCCCTGACTGGTTTATCTCACTTTAGCATAATGTTCTCCAGATCTATCCATGCTGTCACAAAGGGTAAATTTTCACTCTTTTTTTTTTTTTTTTTTTTTTTTTAATGGCTGAGTAGTATTCCATTGTATAAATATACCATTAGCTAATTTTATCCATTCATTCACCAATAGACACTTAGGTTGTTTCCAGCACTTGGCTATTGTAAATAGCCCTGCTGTGAACATAAAGTTGAATAGGGTCTTCTGAATTGGTGTTTCAGGATTCTTCATGTATAATCCTAGCAGTGGAATTGCTGGGTCAAAAGCAGTTCCATCTTCATTTTTGTGAGCAAATTCCATATTGCTTTCCACAGTGGCTGCACCAGTCTGTTCCCACCAACAGTGCACTGGGATTCCCTTTTCTCCACATCCTCACTAGCAATTGTTGTTTGTTGATTTGTTAATGATGCCATTCTGACAGGTGTGAGATAGCATCTCATTGTGGTTTAAATTTGCATCTCTCTGATCATTACTGATTTTGAGCATTTTTTCACATGTAGATAAGCCATTTGTATGCCTCTTTGAAAAAATGTCTATTTAGGTCATTTGTCCCAGAAAAACTGTTAAAAAAAGAAATAAAATAACAGAAATGTGAGCATACACAAGAGTATTAAGATCATGAAGACAAATAATAACTAAGAAAAATTTCCAGGTTAGCGGAGATACTGTATATAGCAACTAATGTAATATTTAATTATGAATATGATTCTGTAGCAGTAAGTATATTAGGAGGACAAATAGAGTAAAACTTGCTTAAAATCTATAGATTACTTAATAGTACTGTACAAATGTTAATGTCCTGGTTTTGAAAATTGTACTGAGGTCTTGAAAAATGTTAATAATGAGAAAAGATGGGTGAAAGTAAATGGTAATTCTTTGGGTTGCTTTAAAAACATTTTATAAATTTGAAATGATTTTAAAATAAAAATTTGAAAATGATCAATATAAAATCATCAATTTTATTTCTATATGTCTTTACTGAGCAATCAGAAAATGAAATAAAAAACTAATTCTTTTTGAAATAACATCAAAAGAGAAAAATGCTTAAGTATAAATTTAGTAAAAGAAGTACAAGACTTGTTTACTAAAACATACGAAATAAATAAATGGAAGTCATAACATTTTCATGAATCAGAATATAATGTTTTTATAATGGCAAAGCTCCCTAAATTGATCTACAGATTAAATTCAATTCTAATCAAAATCACATCTGGCTTCTTTGCAGAAATCGATTCTATAGTTCATATGGAAATTCAAGCCTAGAACAGTCAAAACAATCTTGAAAAACACAAAATTAGAGGTATCAGATTTTTTCATTTTACAACTTTCAACAAAAAGATACAGTCATTAAGAATTTGTAATACTGACATAAAGGTTGATAGATCAATAGATTGAAATTTAGAGTACAAAAACAAACCCTTACATTTGTGGTAAATTGATTTTTTACAAGAGTGTTAGAGTAATTCAATGAGACAATAATAGTCTGTTCAACACATTGTGCTGGGACAACTGACTATCCATATTCAAAAGAACAGATTTGGATAACACACACAATAATTAACTCCAAGGGCACGATATACCTAAATGGAAGAGCGAAAAAATAAGCCTTGTAGAAAAACATAGATGTAAATCTCTGTGACCTAAGGTTAGCTAATGTTTTTTTAATTACAGCATCATAGATGCAACTAACAAAAAAGAAAATGAAGAAACAGAAATTTTAACTTTAACAAAGTGATTAACTTTTGTTCTACAAATAATACCATCCAGAAAGTAAAGACAACCCATAAACAATGAGACAATATTAACAAATCATATATCTGAGGTGCTTTTATTCATAATGTATAATGACCTTTTACAAATGTACAATACAAAGGCAGATAATCCAATCAAAAATGGCAGAGTTTTTGAATAGCTTTCCCAAAGATGATATAAAGTAAAAATGGCAAAACGCATATGAAAAGATGACCAATATCATCCATCATTAGGGAAATGCAAACTAAAAACACAAGGAATTCTACTTCCTATTCATTAGGATGGCTTGAATAAAAAAGATATATAATAAGTGTTGGAAAGCATGTGGAAAAATTCAACCCTCATCCATTGCTTATAGAAATGTAAAATGGTACAGCTGCTTTGAAAAACAACTGAGCAGTTACTGAAAAGAGTTAAACACAGTTACTATATGTTAGTTATACCTCTCCTTGATATATACCTAAGTAATAAAAACATACATTCATATAAAAAACTTGTATACAATTGTTCATACAAAACTTATTTACAATAGCCAAAAAGTGGAAACAATGCAAATGCTTATCATTTCATGAATAGGTAAGTAACACATGTAATACTCATTTAATGGAATATCATTTGTCATTAAAAATAAACAGAGTATTGATATACGTGATAAAGCATATGAAAGTTGAAAACATTCAGGAAAGAACTACATATTATATAAATCCATTTACATAAAAAAATGTTTAGAACACACAAATGCATAGAGGCAGTTGGGGTGATGAAGACAATGGGGAGTGACAACTCAATGGTACAGGGAAATGTCAAATTGATTGTGGTGATAGCTACACAACATTATGAATATGTGAAAATAATTGAATTCTACATATTATTCAATGAATTGTACAATATGCAAACTATATCTCAAAAAAGGCTATTAGAATACCTGTGCTCTGAAAAAATGTAGAACTCTTAAAATCAGAGATAATTTTTACTAGAGTTGACCATAAGACTTCAAAATTGACGTAATAATGTTTATCAAGAAAGTCCATTTTAAAAAATTAAACAATACTTTGATTTTCTAAACAACATTCTTCCCATTTAAAATTCTATTTTTGGGAAGATTTGAGATTCAGCCTATCAACCTAACACATTGCATACAGAAAATGCATTTGAAGAACCTAAAATTCATAGCTTCCTGGAAGAGGTGATTGAAGAGATGTCTGTTTACCTAAGGAAGGGTTAAGAAAATTAATCAGCTGTATAAACACTTTAATTGTTCAACTTCTCAGAGGTTCATTTTCACAACATTGTCAATCTGGAAACTGTTCTCAATGAGTAAATGTAATAAATGAAGATGAAACAATGTTATTATTTTTCAAAGAAATAAGACCAACCAGCTAATGTAGCTCTAAAACACGAGTGGATATTGATGCCTGACATTTGCAGACAAGGGAAAGTGGAAATAAAATCACAATGGTTTATGTATCTGTGAAGCTTATTTCTTTTGCCAAACGATTATCTTTACTATTCCTGCACATGGAATACTGCAATGCAGAGGTTGACTTCTGAAGACTCAAAACTAAGAAATGTGTCTATGTTGAAGATTTCTGTTTCTTAGGAAAAAGATGATGAAATCACTGCACCCCCTACAACTTAGACCTATTATTTATTTATACAACTCATATTTTGACTCCCTTGTCACAATGGAACTGGAATGGAAGAAACAAACAATACCATAATCCAGAAAAGTCATTGTCCCAATAGGCAAGAACTAGAGAAGGTAAACTGCTAAAAGCTTGAATTGAGGGAACTTTCTTTCTGACTGGGACAATGGAGTTGGGTTGGGTCCTCAGGCTGCCAGACAGAATCCCTGCAATATGTCCCTGGAGCCAGTGCCAGGGCCGAGGGCTGATTTACCTGAGCTGTCACCTGTTCACCATAAACAGCCCCTCATTGTGATCTCATTTGATGTGGGTCACAGCGCTGTACCAAGTGATAACCATGCGCTGCTGTTGCTGATCTTAGAAATGATAACATCTTTCAGGCTCACTCAGAAGAGGAAAATCTTCCCGAGATATTAACCATTCACAGCGATCCTTTCCCTGAAGTCTCTCATCCACAGTAAAATTGGTGTACAGTACTTTATAAAGCTGATTAGTTAGCCCCTCAATGAAGCTTCCTTTTGCTTCCTGAATTGACTGGCATGTTGCTTTAAGACTGTCAATTTGATTCCAGTTGTACCTGTTGTGAATCACATCTCCAGCAGCTGGTTAATCAGGCAGACAGAGAGTAGATTGTCACAGCAGGATTGAAACAGATGTTACCATTGATCTTTATGACACTTGATTCATGTGACTGATCTGCTCTCATTTCTGATTTATACGTATGAAATGATTAATTAACAATACTACCCCATCTCCCCACCCAAAGACTATTCATCCCTGAAGAGCTCACTCAGAACCTTGTGTTCCAAGTATTGGATCTGAGGGAAAGATGAACTTCACTGTAAGTGATGTAATAGCAAGTGCATTCCATTTCTAGTTTAAGTAAATTGAGATTAAATATGGTTGCCTTTTATTTTCTTCAATGAACAGATAATCATAAAAGTTTTTTTTCTTCTCACATGATAATAGCATGAGACCCTTAGTGTTGAATTTTTTCTCAAAATCCCCTTTCCATGCAGTGTAAGAACACACAATACAATTTGATATTGTACCTAAGAAACGTAACCTACTATTGTTAAGTACACATTTACTTCAGGTCAAAATGCAGCTTGCTAAGTAAACTTGGGATATATTTGTAGTATTAGTCAAAAAAGTAGGGTTCACTACATAAAAATTATGTTGAAAAAGGATAAGCTTTTATTTTTAAAATATTTTATTTATTATTTTTAAAGAGAGGGGAAGGGAGAAAGCCAGAGAGGGAGAGTGATATCAATGTATGATTGCCTTTCACTTGCCTCCCGCTATGAAGCTGGCTGGGCACCTGGCTGGAGACCTGGCTTGCAACCTGGTTATGTGCCCAGGCTGGGAATCGAACCAGTGATCTTTGGGTTCACAGGCCTGAGCAGGAGGATAAACTTTTTTGACATTAGAAAAACCTTTAGAGCCCTGGCTGGTGGCTCAGTGGAAAGGTGTTGGCCTGCAAACCCAAAGGTCCCTGGTTCAATTCCCAGCCAGGGCACATAACCAGGTTGCAAGCTAGGTCTCCGGGCAGGTCCATAGCTGGAGGCAGGTGAAAAGCAACCATATAGTGTTGCTTCTCTCCCTTTCTTCCTCCCTCCCTGCACTTTTCTCTGAAAATAATGAACAAATCTTTTTTTTTTTTAAATAAAAATCTTTACACATTAGAGATGCTGTATATTTTGACTCAGGATTTGGAATCTAACATAGTGTAAACAAATTTATAGAAGTATGTTTACCACTTACTAAAATTGACCATTTGTGCCACAAGATCTAGCTTTGAGGGAAAAGAAACAAACAACACGCACAAATATACAAGTAATGTAAGCAGAAAAATGAAAATTCTCCAAAGGAGTAAAAAAGCAACACTCGATATATAAAACTTTAACGGAAATGCAAAGTGCCACTAGCTGGGCTCACAGGTGGACTGGGTGCAGCTGAAGAAAGCGTCTGTGAGGATATGCCAACCAAAGCTTCCCACACAGACAGGCAAAGAGAAAAACACCGACAACAAACAAGCAAACAAAATATCCAAGGACCATAGGACAACATGAAAAATGTAACGTATGCATAATTGGAATGCCAGCGAGAGAAAGGAAACAGGAGAAATATTGGAGGCAATAGTAGCTGAGAGTTTGCCTCGCAGAGGAAGATATACAGATGGCAAATAAGCATATGTAAAGATGCTCTGAGCCATTTGTCATCAGGGAAATACAATTTAAACCACTGGTCAAATTCCAGGATGCTTACAACACCAAATGCTGACAAGGATGTGGAGCAACATGAACTCCCATGTATTGTTGGTGAGAAAGCAACACAAGACAGCTACTTTTGGAACATGGTTTGCTAGTTTTGTACAACACATACTCTTCCAACACGATACCACAATTGCACTCCTTGTATTTACCCAAAGGAGTCAAAAATGTCTGTGCACATGAAAACCTGCCCACACATTTTTATAGCAGCTTTATTCATAATTGCCAAAGCTTGGAATCAAGCATGCTGTTCTTCATTGGGTGAGTAAATCAACGGTGGTACGTCTAAGACAATGGAATATTATTCTATGCTAAAAATATCCGTCAGGTCACAAGAAAGTGGGAAGAAAACTGAAATGCACATTAGTAAATAAAAGGATCTGTGGGTTCCTCAAATTGCTTGATGCAGAATATGTTCTGGTTTTTATTGCTGTTGTTGGTTTAATACAGATTCTTATTCATTTGTTCTCAGGGCAGTTTCAAATATTTGTATTTTTAAATGATTTCAAGATAACTGCAATAGAAGCCAAGATCAAGAATCTCCAATTGTATAACATTGCTTTATAGTGATGTTCAGGCATGCCTGGAAGTGTGAAAAGAAAATCAATTTTGAACTGAAAATTCAGTGTGTCGCCATTGGTTCTAAAAAGCCTTGGCCTTATTGTGCTCTCCTCGTGCTTTGTCTTAGTCAGCTTGGATTTCTGTACAAAATTATATGCTGGTTATCTTAAACAAGAAACCGTTATATTGCACAGTTCCGGCAGGTAAGAACTCCCAGCATTGAGGTGCCAGCAGATTTAGTGTCTCCTGATTGCAGATGGCCACCACCTCACTGTGTCCTGAGAGAGGGGGGGGGGGGATCTTCTTATACGAGCCTGTGCTTGTCACCTCCTCCTTCCCCAAAGGCTCTGCCTCCAAATGCCATCATATCGAGGTTAGTGTTTCAACATAGGAGTTTGGCCAGGGGCATATTCAGTCCAAAGCAGCTACATATGGGAAATTTATATTTCCCCAACAGATTTGGGCTGCACACAATTTTGGAAATTAACATTCTACTTCAAATTCATTAAGACCCAGTTTCTGTCATTCTAGTTCTAATTTGTAGAGGGGAAATTTCTGTTGAGAGTGTCAATACAAATAAATAGCCCAGGCTCAAACAACACATTAAAAGAAACATATCAATTTATGCCAGAAACAAAGGCTGTTCTTTTGCTCTTAGTCATAGATTTTTTTTCCAAGGGTCTTATTAGTGTCTTTCATCTTCACTGATAAGATTTAATTGAAAGATGTTACAGCATTAACTGGTGATATGAGAACCTGAAAATATAATAAATTTGGAGAAAGAGGCTGATCACAGGGGGAAAAAACCCTAACATTTTAATATGACAGAAAATGTGACTAACTACAGGGGTGGAAATATTCAAAATAGCTCATGAGCAGCTTTTTTGAGATAATGGATTGTTTTATTGGATATAATTGAAAGATCGTGGATAGCAACTGACACCCATGGGAAGGATAAAAAGGAAAACTTCATCTCTTTCTCACCACCTTTTACCCTGTTCTCTTGGTGAAAAATAATGACCTAGTTGAATATTGAACAAAATCCAGAAACACATATTGAGGCACATTCTTGGTAACTGTAGAGCTTTCTTTTACTCTCTGGATCTCTTGTTCTTTTTTTTCTTCTTTTACGGGGAGATGGGATTTAGTTAACATTTCTATTCATCACAGTGGTGAGTTCTGAAATTCAGATTTGGTTTTGCATTGATTCATCTCCATTCATACCTACATGAATTGGGTAAAATGAGCTTTCCCCATGGTCCACACTAACTTACTGGAGTTTCCCATTTAGTTTTTAGATCAATAAAGTGTTCTTTTGTCCTTTTTGGGGGCCTTTTAATGCATTAATCTCAATCAGAAACCTCACAGGAAGAAATGGTGTCAGGGCTTGGTTAGAATCCTTACATTTGCTGGCTAAATATCATTTAAATACCACTCAATTTCTATAGGCAGGACCATGAATGAAAGTGACTGAAATAAATGGTCTACCTGTCTATGCAGTATCGTGAATGTATGCTCCGGGGATCATGGTTATATGAAGGCAAGACAAAACTTCTAATGAGGAAACCTTGAATGTGAAGGTACATGGCATTGTCTTAGTTTTCAGGTACTATCCTAAGCCTGTTCTCTATTGTAATAAGAGAAAGTTGTCAGGATTAAGGGCTCATTCAAGAGAGTGGCACTTTGCATTTGCTTTAGAACAATTGCTTTATTATCTGCTTCCCAAGCCCAAGCAATATTTGACTCTATATTATTCATGATAATACCAGAAAAATCACAGATGTGAAATAGACTTTAAATGTATCTAACCTACTTATTATTTTATTTTTAACTATTATTTTTTGAATAAAGAATTTTAATCACAGGCTTTTCAAATGAGTCACCAATGGCATTGGTGACAGACTGGAGATATAATACAGTCCCTCAGATCCCCAGCATTGGCAACTTACCTCTAAACTCTGCTACTTGTATTGTAGTTGCAACAGTTCAGTATTAAAATGAGGCAGTGTAATTCGTAATTTCTACTTATATTAAAAGCATATCAGTTATAAGAGAACAGTGTCTCAACTGAGCAGAAGTAACATGATTTGGAAAATATGGAGTTTGATGCATTGGACAGAAAAGATGTGAATGGCCAAGTTACAGAGGCCTCCAGACAGCAGCTATTCTTAGGATAATACTGTATATTTTAAAGATTGTCCTCAATAATTTTGATTTCTATTAGGCAATGCATGCAGAGATGAGAACTTTGGAGCTCTGAACTGATACCTGGGTTCAAATCATGTCTCATCCATGAACCTATCCGTGCCTTTACTTCCTCACCTGTGAGATATTTATAGTCTAACATTCATGGTGGTGTTGTGAGAATTAAATGGGTCAATGGTTATCTGGCATAAATGAAGTGTCTGGCATATCTTAAGTACCCCATAAATGTCATGTACAATGTGCAATGTTAATGCAATATACCCTAAACTCTGTTACAGGTCACAGGAATGGCAACAGTGGTCCAATTTTTTAAATGCATACATTTGATTTTATGTGTCCATCCACCTGAATGAACCTAATAAGAGGGAATTCTATGGTTGCTATTCAGGAAACACCAGCAAAGTAGTTTACCAGTGTGGAATAAGGTGAGTTTGTACACTTGTAACAAATAGCAAAATAGGCTTCCAAGGGTTTGACAGTCCAAATACATAAAATAATATTTATGTAGGAGTGAGAACCATTAAAATTACTTTGAACACTGGAAAAATATTATGGGTTCTCTGCCCCTACAGTTACTTCATTATATATATTCAAATTTTCATATGTTTTTCACAGTGCCAAACATTATACTCAGGACAATAAAATGGCAGATGGTTAAGTCTTGCCACATTAGTAATTCATCAGCATTGAAATGCACAGTTTCTCCAGCCAAAATAAGCCTGAAAAAATTATGAGATAATATTTAAGTTATATAGCTTTAGCAAACATAATCAAATTGTCATTATTAAAAAACACAATGTTATTTTGCATTGTAAAGAAAAGCATAGTAATCAAAAAAAGAGAAAATGCAAAGCAATCCTCCTAGTAGGACTTCACCATCTTCCGTCTTTTGTAAATCCATTAATGAATTGTAATTGCAAAGACAGATCCCTTCTAGGAACCTGGTAGTCAATTCATGGTGGGGCAAAGAGCTTCCCAAGATCTCAGAATGTAACAAAATGGTCCTCTCCGACTCAGCCCCTCGCAGGGAAAACCATGGTCCCCAGGAGGGCCTAAAAATCTCACTGTTTGATACCTATGAATTTAAATGACAAAATATAAAGAATCATGATTTGTTCATTTAGACCCTGGAAAAAAAGAAAATAAATATGTTTTCGCTTTAATGATGTACAAACTCCTCTGTAGTCCCAAAATAAGAATCATGGTATCTGATCTATTCATTATATAATAACTTTTCTCAGAATGTAAGATTTAGATTTTCAAAATTCTAAGCTAAGAAAATGACTTGCTTAAAAATTAGAATACAATAGCTTTTGTCTTTTATACAATAACCCCCTTGAATGAATTTTCTTCCAAATTATAAAAAGACAAACATTTTAACATAATATATTAACATTTAAAAGAATGTTTAATTATCAAAATTAAACTGTATAATCAAAGAGATCTTTAATTTACTGCCACATTTTTATGCTCATGGAATATGATTAGTTTGCACTTAGAATAAAAACTTACCAACTCAAAATCAGACAAAGTTTCTTTTAGGAAAATTCATCCATATTTATTTAAATTCCACTGCAAAATGAATATTTTCATGGAGTTATAGTTATCAAAACAGATTATTAGAGACTGATAATTATCTTCACAAATGGAAATTAGCATATAATATATGAGCATTGTGTATTAATCAACTAACACCTAGCAAGGTACCCACTCAGGATTTCCAGCTTAATGAAATATGGCAGCAAATAAAACTAATTAAAGAGGACATAAAAATGTTTATAGATGATTGACTGAGGAAGATGGATTTTAATTATTATAGTTTTAGTTTCTCCATTCAAGTCTCCATATTATTATTTGAACATTTATGTAGTACACCAAGTTACTATTCAGACCTATTTAATTTGGTATTGTCTTCTGTTATTGGATGCTTTAACTTTTTCTTTCTATTTTCTTTTTTCAAAGATTTAATTTATTATTTTTAGAGAGAGGGGAAGGGAGAGAGGCAGAGAGGGAGAGAGACATCCATGTGTGGTTGCCTTTCACCTGCCTCCAGCTGGGGACCTGGCTGGAGACCTGGCTTGCAACCTGGTTACGTGCCCTGGCTGGGAATCAAACCAGCCACCTATGGGTTCGCAGGCAGCACCTTATCCATTGTGCCAGGGCCCTCTTTCTATTTTAGTCTTCTTAAAACAATCTTACAGATACTGCAAGTCACTCAATATGAATAAACAAATAGGGAGTAAGTATGCAGTTCACAATTACTTAGTCTTCTGAGTCCACATGTTTCCCATTGTCCAAAGGCAAGAGAATACATTCATAATGAGTAGTAAACAATAAAGGAAGTAAATAGGAATTAAAACTTCACTGCTTCCCTCCACTCCCTTCCCTCCCACTCCTCCTTCTCCTTTGATTTGGATGGCTACAACTGGGCTGGTGAAGCAACATTCCAGAAAAGCTGAAAGCACTACAATCAAACACAATTTGTTTTCTTAGAGTAAATACGAGGTCTGTTCCAAAAGTATTGAGCCAATGTCGACATAATTAAAAGAGTTTGCGTGGCCGATACTTTCAGGACAGACCTGGTATATTCTGGCAAGCAGTTCCTGACATCTTCTAAGGAGATAATGTACATTGAATATTTGAAAAGATTCTGGTGCTTGCTTGGAATTTAACTCTCTGCTTGTTTAATTTTAGGTTATCCGTGCACACCTTTACTGTTAGACTGGTCTCACGCTTTGTTTAAATATTGTTGGAAACTGTGTTTTCCAGAAAAGCACCATTTCACCTCTTGAAAAATTAGTCAGTTCTCTCTCTCCTTTAATGTCTTTCCTGTCCTAAGGGACATTAATTTAGAAAACAAAGTAGAAAGTTTAAGATTTGAACACATAAAAATGCAAATACTTTGCCCTCATCTCAAAGGAATATAAACTTTTCCCATGTACAAGTGTGGAAACAAGCAAGGTCAATACAATAATATAGTTCTTATTTATTTTCTTCTTCTTTATATATATAAATAAATAAATCCACAGAGGGCAATTTTTTGAATTCATAGTAAAATCAAGATTCCTCCAGTCTTTCAAGCTCTGAAAAATATTTCAATTGCTATGGAAGTTTGAGCAAACAACCAAGCTGATTTATTTCCACAATAAATTCTCTGGTACAAGGTTCTTAAAAGAAAAGTTAAAAGTCACTCTGTGGACACTGAAATAGAAGCATGTTGTAACATTCACACTTGGGTCGAACTGCCAGCTATTCTCTTTAGTTGGAACTACTGTTAATATGCATATGTAAATATGAGAAAATACCTGTCATTAAAAACACTGGAGATTAAAGTTTCGTTTCTGACTCAGCATCAGAAGAATCACAGGAAATGCTGTAGAATTTCCAGCAAAGAGTTTTCTTATGAATAGAGGGAACCCCTCATAATATAATTATCTGAAATGTTTGGCATTAAAAATATAAGTACTGAATGAAATAACGAAACTGCTTAGAGATAGAAATTATTGCAAATGCTAAAGGGAATTCCAGGACAGGAATCTTGATACTCTCCCCATCTAGTCCAGTATTCCATCTGAAAACAAGTTTGAGTATCAGATCACCCTGATTTATTACGCTGCTCTTCAATTAGACTTGCATATGTCTCTTAATTAGACTTGGGAATAATCAATTTAGAAACTGGATTTTTGTGTGTTGTGTTTACGCCTGTGTTTTCTGTTCTCGTTATTATGGTCGGTTGACACTGAATATGGCCCTACAGTGTGGGGACAACCTGAGGATCGAATCCAATCAGCTACCTCATGAGTCAGTATCTTAACACAAGTTTACTTTTTTGTCACACCACATATTTTACATGGGAAGGACTGTTACACGCTTACTCAAAGATGCAGTCTTAAAAAAAAGCTGTTATGTTTTAAATGCACTATTTGAAACACCTGGACTTAAACACAGAGATTCTGCATATAGCAAACAACATTGACAGCATAAAAGAACCAAAAATATCCCATTAAAAAGAAGGCCTGACTGGTGTGGCTCAGTGGCTTGAGTGCTGGCCTGCAAAACCAAGTGTTGCTGGTTTGGTTTCCAGTCAGGGCACATAACCAGGTTGCAAGCCAGGTTTCCAGCCTGGTCCCCAGCTGGAGGCAGATGAAAGGCAACCATACATGGATGCTTCTCTCCCCTTCTTCCTCCTCTTTCCCCTCTTTCTAAAAATGAATAAAATCTTCTTTAAAAATAGGTGGGGAAACTGAATATACATCTTTACAAAGAAGATCTCTAAATGGCCAGCAGGCACATAAAAAAAGATGCTCCACATTATGCATCAACAAAGAAATGGAAATCAAAACCGTGAGCTATCTCCTCACGCCTGTTAGAATGACTATCATCGAGAAGACAGAGCTGACTCATGTTGGCCAGGATGTGGAGGAGCCCTTGCACTGATGGGAATGCAAATCAGCTCAGCCGCTACCAAAACAGTTTAAAAAGAAAAATCCATTTCAACTCTGGGTTTGTATTCAAAGAAAATGAAAACAGGATGTCAAAGGAGTATATACACTCCCGTGTTGATTGCAGCATTATTACAATAGCCAAGAAATTGAAACAACTAAGTGTCCATCAATGGATAAATGGATAAAGGAAAGGAGACATGTCTTTGGATAATAAAGTATCATTTAGCCATGAGAAAGAAGGAAAGCCTGACATTTGGGAAAACATGGCTGTATGTTGAGAACATTATGCTAAGTGAGAAGTCAAACAGAGAAACAGTGGATGTTATCACTGAAAGGTGGACGCCGAAAGAAGCTGAACTCATACAGAGAGTAGGATGGTGATAACCAGGGCCCCAGGAATGGGGAAATAGGAGAGATATTGTTTAATGGTGCAAACCTGCAAATAGTTTGTTTGTTTTTTTTAATTTAATTTTACTGTTGATGTATTATATCCATCCCCCTTTTCCTCCCCTCTGCAACTACTATTATAGATAAATAGGTCCTGGACTATAGTGTTTATAGACAACAATGCTGTACTGTACACGTATCAAACTTGCTAAGAGACTAGATCTTAATTATTCCCACCACACCAAAAAATGATTCAGTATGTGACATAAAAGAAGCATTAGCTAATTTAATAATGGCAATCATATTGAAATATATAAGTGTACTAAGTTTAGAAATACACCTTAAACTGACACAGTTATATGTCATTTTAAAAATAATTATATATAAATTTTTTTAAAAGAAAAAATTGGTTGTGAATGATGACATGAAACCTAGAAATGATATACAATGTTTCTCTTTGTGAATATTGGGCTGGGCCTAGTCATACAACCACAAAACATCTGGGAAATGCAGGCTTCCTTCTGTTTGGAAGAAAGAACAAGCTCTCTATGAGCACCAGTAATATCTCCTTTATATGTGCTTTCATTTCTGCCTCATATTTTAGGAAACTAAAATATAGCTTCACATATAATTTTCCAGGTCTTTACCAAATTGTAAATGGGGATGTAGTGGAAGAAGGGAGTAGAAGTGGAGGAGTATCAGACTAAACATCAAATTCAAATATCTTTTAAAATAATGTAATTTATGTATTCCTTAGCATGGCACAATTACATTTTGGAATTTAGGGAACAGGATTCATAAGCTAACTTGAATTGAGTTGTGCTACTTTAAAAAATCTTAATTTGTTTACCATATGGCTTTTCTCTGTGCATAGTTTTGTTTAAGTTCTTTAAAATTAGGATTATATCAAAGAGATAATAAAACAATTATGATAGCTTCCATTTTAAAGCAATCACTGTGTTTTAAGTACTGTATTAATTTTTTATCTTCTATCTCATTAAAATTTTCATCATGCTTATGAGGTAAGTAATTATTTCCATTTTACAGTTGGGAAAATTAAGCACAAGATAGTTAAATTACTTAATGGTCATATTGCTGATGAGTTATTAAAATATATTATCTAAAATAGCGGTTCTCAGCAGTTAATAGATAGATACATAGATACATATTATAGCATTTACACAGGAAAAAATGAACATAAAATATATCTGAATGGGCCAAGTGTTGATTAACAAAGACTTTAAAAGTACAACTTTTAACAAGCCAAAATAACTAAAGGAAAGTACATTTAAAGTATTAAAGGAAAGTGTCAAGCTGCTATCTTATAGTAAAACACATGAATAAAGATATGAAAATTATAAAAATTAACAAAATGAAAAATGTAGAGTTAAAAAGCACAATAACTGAAAAATAAAACATTTACTATGTGGGTTCAATGACAGATTTCAGCTTCCAGAAGAAGGAATAAACCAACTTGAAAACAGAACATACTTGAAAACAGCCTGAGAAACAGAGAAGTAAAGAACCAGAAACAAAACAGATAGGACTTCAGGGACCAGTGGAACAAAATCAAGCATACCATGTGCACATAGTATGAGTACCAGGACAGAAACAAAAAATACCAAACTAAACCAAAACAAAACAAAAAATGGGACAGAAAAATTTAATTTACCAAAACAATACCAGAAAACTTCGTAAATACGAAAAATGTCAACTTACACCTTCAAAGAGTTCCACAAACTCTAACTAAAATAAAATAAAAGAGACTGACCCCTCTACACAATATTATGTGATTAGAAAGAGGCCACCTTGCTTAATAGTATTGCAATCATTTTCTAATTTTAGATCCAATAATGGGGATAACTAAATATATTTCATGAAACCCTGAATCTTAAAAGCTAATTACTGTTATTTTCCTGCCCTTGCACTTAGACAGGTTTATCTAAGGCCTGTGGTGATCTGTGTATCACACAGAAAATTAGAAGCAACTGTTCCATTTTAAATTGCAATTGAATTTTGCATGTCAAGTACTTTCCATCCTGGAAAAATGGGGGAAAAAACAAGTTTATCTGTCATGGCAAAACCAGTATGACTCTGTGTAATATTTGGACCTTAAAGTTTCTTTCTTCTGAGTTGCAGCTTAATTTTTTTGCGTGACAACAACTATTCCTTGATGTGTTCTTGACAAAAAATAACCCAAATCTCCAGTTCCTGCTAAAGTGTATATAATAGACTGTGTAAGGACAGTGAGATGTTAAGAAACCTAAGTTTGTATTCCAGTCTCACCTATTCCGGTCTTCTATAGCAAAGAAATAACATTGTGTTTGATTTAATTTACAATATTAAATTTTGCTACAGGAATTTTGTAAAAACTCTTAGGCTTCCTGAAATTTCAGTAATTCAAATGTATTTTGGGAACTGAAATAACATATTTGGTGCTTTTTGATGATGTTGTTTTAGGTTGTTTCAGTGTTGTTTCTTATTGAAAACCCAGGGAGAATCTATATGATTTATTTTTAAAGGTGTAAGAAGGAAGTAAATTGTTGACAAGTTTGAAGCTTCCTGTGCCTCATTTTAGCTCACAATAAGGAATAGACTTTGTGTCTTCAGAGAAACATTAAAATGATGCAAGGAAAGAAAATAATAAATTAAAAACATGGATGGAGAATTTGCATGTTGTGATAAATATTTATTTACATTACAACGCAACATGGATTGCAGTTTAAAATATTGAGAAAAGAATACCCAGTAGGTAGAAAAGGTAGCACAATGACTTATAATCTAAATAAGTAATGTATATCTATAACAAATAAACCTAAAGAAAATAATTTAAAACAAATATTTAAATAATGCCTTTATTATCCATGTTGCATTAACAAAGTAAATAAAGGTAACTGGTTAATATTAAATGTGTGAATGAGAGTTTAATCTTTCTAGCTCCTTATAAGATATCATTGGTCAAGGGAGAATTTCCCAACATATTTTCATAGTCCCATCATCTTTTTGGGATGCCTGGTCCAACATTTTCAAAAAACTTTATATTCTTAACTTATTTTGTTATATCCTTTTCTTTCTTTTTTTAAAGATTTTATTTATTATTTTTAGAGAGAGGGGAAAGGAGTGAGACATCAATGTATGGTTGCCTTTCACCTGCCTTCAGCCATGGACCTGGCTGGAGATCTGGTTTACAACCTGGTTATGTGCCCTGACTGGGAATCGAACCAGCAACCTTTGGGTTTGCAGGCTGGCTCCTTATCCACTGTACCACCAGCCAGGGCTTTATCTTTTTCTTTTTTGACAGAAACCTGATGATACTTTATCCCATGGGCCCTTCTAAAATAACCATTTTATTTTATTTTGCTTGTTATTTCTTCATATTACTGGGCCTAAAAGGATGGTAAGTTTCTATTTTGCTTTGAATTTCAGTTTTCAGTCTATTTTCTCTCTTTTCTTCTCTCATGTCAACATATTACATTACCCACTACTTCTTATTTCAATGATTATCTGCCTATCCTCTAATTATTTTTCATAATTTTTCAAATATTTGGCTCCTAGATTAGTGTTACATTCTTAAAGACTGTGTCTTTCTTAATATTTTTTCAATTTCATTATACATGAAGATAATCTTTCAATATAGAGGCCTTTCAGTTTCTTAATTTTTCGCACCTGTGATTAAGGACCAAAAACTACAACGCTCCCCAAATCTTAATTTTATGCTGTTTACTTGATGACCACCATCTCCAATAATTATTTAACAACACTGTGAGCTTTCATTTTTTATCTTAATCCTTTTCTTTCCCTCACCTCCTTGATGTCTCCTCCTTTTCCTTTAATTCGCCATTGTCGAATGTATAATTACTCTCATTTATTCTCTTGACTTCTAAACGTTCCTTTCTTCTTTACACTTATCTAGTAAAACCAACTCTGTCACATTCTTATCTGTGGCTGAAAAAAATAAAACACATCCATGCCGATTGACCTCACTTCACATTGTGGACATGCACCTCGCGTCAGCTCTTGAAGCTTCCGGATAATCATTTAGAGAGTACTTTCCTAATCACTTCGCCTTCCCCATCCTGGGACACTTCCTCCCATGTTTGCTATTTTCCTCAAACATTTAACATTTCACATACTAGACTAATGACTTTGCTTCCCCCTTTACTGAGTGTCAGTGAAGATGCCTGCTGCCCATGTATGGCTGCAGCTTAAGATGTGGTCAGTTCCACTTTGACTCAGCCCACTAGCTGAGGTCATCATTGAGGCAACCCTTTGGCAGGAGGCCACATTTGTCCCAGTGTGTGTAAAAACTGGGTTTGCTATAAAAGTGCGCATGTGTGCAAGAGAGTGCGTGGGATGGGGCATACGAGAGAGAGCGAGAAAGAGAGAGAGAGAAAGAGAGAGGGAGCAGCGAGGGAGCGCAAGTGTGAGCCTGTGCATGGAAGCGCCAGCACTCTCTGAGGCCACTTTGCGGTTTTACTAAAGCAAAGAAAACTTCCCATCAGCTCCAGGCAAGGTTTTCTTCACCACAGGACTGGATCCCTCCCCACTATTCAGAAGTCTTGAACCCTACATCCTCCAACCCGCACAGGTGTACCACCCCCATGTCTCCACACCCCCTCCACATACACCCATGTTTTCCAACACCCAGCCTCTCAATCCTCATGCCCTCTCATACCCTATGCCTCCTCAGTCCCTCTAAATTCACCCTGATGCGGTGGGTGTACAACCCCATGCTTCTGCACCTTCCCCCACCCCTCCACACCCACCCTGGAGTGGAAGGTGTGCACCGTGCGCCCAGAAAGATGGGCAAACGTCGCTCCCTAGGCAGCAATCAAAAGAGGGTGGATGAAATCAACAAGCATTTTATTGAGGTGATGGGTTATCATTTACTTTTCAGTCACTGTTGGTGTGGATATCGCGGTGCTAAATCAATCTGATAAAGTAAATGTGGGTGGGGGATGGAGGGGTCATTGCATGGGAAATCTATCTTTGGTGTTTATGAAGAATATCCTTCCTTCTAGGGGCTCTCTATGGGGGGCCTGAGACCCCTCACAGGTCCTGCATGACCCTGGAGCGCAGCCGCAGTGCCCATGGGTGAAGGGCATTGGGGGTATCTTCCAGCTCCTGCAGCCAGCGATTTCCTGCCCTGGACCACCTCTCCTTGGCCAGGCATCTTGTAGGAGGTCTCTTGGGGGTGGCCAGGGCCCTGTCACAGGTCATGCCCCTGGAGCGCAGCTGTAGCACCCATGGTGGGGGGGCGTCGGAGGCATCCATGAACTCCTGGGGAGGGCACTTTCCTCCCCTGGACTGCCTCTCCTTGGGTACCTGTAAGGGAGAGGAAGGGGTGGGGGGACCATGGGTGAAGGGGGACCATGGGTGAGGGGGAGGCCATGGGTGGGGGCCTCGGGGAGTGGGAGGGGCCACCATGAGGAGCATGGTGACCCACCAGGCCATGGGTCAGGAGGCTGAAGCCATCTCCAGGGTCAGGGGATGTCGGGGGACAGGGAGGTGGTGGGGAGGAGGGGGCAGAGGGGAGAGCTGGGGACTGGGGTGGACCTGGTGGGCTACTGCTCACCTGCGACTCGCTGACCGCCGGCTTCTTCATCATGGACTCCACCACCACAGGTTCATCTACTGCTGGTGTGTCCACCACAGGCTGGACCATGATGGGCTCAACCACCACTGGCACAACCACCACAGGATTGTAGATTGCCGGCTCATCCACCAAGGGCTCCTCTGTCTCTGGTTTCTCCATGAGGAGCCCCTCCTTTGGTGGGGTTTCCATCACCACCAGCACCTCCCAGCTGTTCGTCTTCCTCCGCTTCTGCCAACTGGTCGGTGATTACACACTGGGTTGCCTGGCAACAGGACAGGCTTCCCCTCGGTGACGTCACCGATCCACTCTGATGATGTCCCCAAGTCCATGGTAGAGAGGTGGCCTGAATGAGAGGGGGTGAAGGATAGGAGAAACCATGGCTATTTCCCTCAAACATTTAACATTTTCACATACTAGACTAATGATGTTGCTTCCCACTTTACTGAATGTCAGGGAAGACCCCTGCTGTCCATATATGGCTGTGGCTTAAGATGTAGTTGGTTTTGCTTTGATTCAGCCCACTAGCTGAGGTCATCGTTGATGTGGCATGAAGCCATCTTTGTCCCAGTGTGTATTAAAAACTAGCTTTGTTGTAAGCAAGTGTGCGTGGAAGCCCCCACACTCCGCTGCTGGGGTGTTATTGAATTGAGGGTGTGCATGGAAGCGCCAGCACTCTCCACAGCAGCCCTGCTGCCTTAATAAAGCATGGTAATTCTACAGATCTGTCTACCCTGACCTATCCACCTACCAGCCTATGCAAGCATACACTATTTTTCTGGTCTAGTAGGATGTATAAATAACCTGTGCACCTAGTAAGCTTTATTCTTTTACATAAGTATTAGGTAGCACTCCCTCTTGCTTTATCAAGACCATTGACCTTGTTAGTTTCCTCCTTTCCTTATTTTATTGACACTCACTGTTTTTTCAAACATTTTCTTTATTTCATCCTGTTATGTTTTTAAATAATACAGTTGCAGTGATAAAACCTAATTTATATATTCAACCAAAACCTTTTGCCAACCTGAGGCTCCCACTTGACATGCCCATTTGTAATCTAATAAATATGTTTAATTCAACATGTCTAATACTTACATTATGATCCTTCCCTCCAAACACTATTCACATATAGCCTTCCTCATCTCAGCTGATATCAATTCTGTCCATCCAGGTGTTCAGGTCAATAACCTCGGAATTGTCTGACTTTTCACTCTCACACCCACACCCAATATTGCAGAAATCCCACTGGATTTATTTTCAACCTGTATCAACACTGAAACTTCATTCTTTCACCAGAAATGCTACAATACATTGGTCATTGGCAGCATCTCTCTTCTGGATTACTGGAATTTTCTCCTAAACAATCTCTCTTTTTCTACTTGGAACCTGTACACTTTAACATCAATATATTAGGCAAAGTAATACTTTCAAAACCTAAAAATCATCATATTTCTTTGTTAACAACACTTCATTTTACCCAGAATAAAAGTTAAAGTGCTAAAAAAGAAATCTTTAAGATGTCAGAATTCTTTCTTAACCACGTTGACCTCGTTTTTGACTTCTGTCCTCTTGCCACACTGCTCTAGCTATAATGTCCCCTTGCTTGTGGCCCTATTCCCTTGGTTTAATTTGTATAGCCAGTGCAGTGTCTAAAATTATGCCACTGACTATCCAGTTAATGTTTTATCATATAGACAAAGGCTTTAATTTGTTAAGTATTTCATTTTTTACTTCAAACAATTCACTAAACAAATATTCTTTGAGTACCTGTTATGCTTTGAAAACTGCTATAAGTTCTGAGAATTTGATAGAGTTCAAGCAGATAAAAATTTTACCATCATGGGAAATAGTCTTCACTCAAAATACACTGAGAATAAAACTGGATGCAAAGATAATAAAGGTTTGTATATTTTAAGAATGTGCTATTTGATCTCAGTGGGGGAAAAGAAAACCTATGTTGAACCAATGTAGTAGGTAAAAGTGTATACTATCTATAGAAAATTGAAACTAAGTATTCATTATTAATTTGTATATAGTCATAATTTAATAAACAAATTACCTTATTGACATAAGAACATGAAAAGCCACATGAAATAGTGTGAAGTTTGATGTGAAAAAGGCAAAAGAAAACATTGAGAGGGAAATAGTAGGTTACTAAAGCTATGAAAGGTCTGTCCCAAAAGTATCAGCTGAACAAACTGTTTTAGATGGACATTGGCTTGATACTTTCAGGATAGACCTTGTACTGTGCCCCACCTTGTATATGGCTAAATTAGGCTTTTAAATTCTCCACCTGATAAATTTGGCATATGATGTCACTAGGTCATTATTAAAGTTTGTGTACTACAAAATATCCAGAATTTTATTCTACTTTTTAAAGAAGGATTTAAAACCATTACACAAAGATTACTTCTATGCGTATACGATGTGTAATGACTTAAGATACCAAAAATTTGTCTTGTCCCTAAATAAATTAAATGGAAATGACCGAATGCTTCTAATATGACATAGAAGACTGTTAATAATAAGCCTCAGATAATGTCTAAAAATATGAAGCTTTTTGGCTTTTAATGAATGATTCTTTTTAGGGTCGTCAGTGAACTGGTCATTGCTGGTCATATCTTTGTACTTCAGAATACTTCTCAGACCTATGGATACACTGAAGCCATTGCTCTCGAATCATTTGCAGATTCGAATTAATGTGCCTATGTCATTTGAGCAAATGCATGTGTCCATAAGTACATACATATACAGTAGATGTACATTAGTGTGAACAAGCACTAGAAAAAGTCATTTGAAATAAAAATATGATAGCACTAATATATTCATATTTTTCTTTGCATCACTTATTTCTATTCATTATTTAGATAGGCAGAGTTCATTATATTGACATGCAAAAAGAATATTATAAAGAGAAATGTTGTGTTGTTTTTCTAATTTTATAAGAATTGGATTGCGAAGACTGTCTATTTCCTACCAGGTCAATGTCTTCCGCTTTTGTGAGTTTGAAATATTTACCTGGAATATTCATTATTCTAACATCTACATTTCTTATTGGTGAGCTTATGTATATCTACATTACACTATGTTTATTAAAACAATTATATGTAACTCAGAAACACAGAATTTTACAGATGACCCCTGGCATAGATAGTTCTGCTCGCATGCTTTCATTTTTACTACTTTTCTTCTAGTGGAAAAACCTAACACCAGTGCTCTGGGCTGAGACACCCAGCTGCCTGACAGAAACCATTCCCTGAGGCTGTGCTGAGTAAATTGGCAAGAGAGGAGCACACTGAGATCAGTGCGTCCATGGACATTTCACTTTCGATAGCCTTAACATTAAGTAATTTTTCAGTCATTCCTACACATTGAATGATGAGGTTCATTTTTAAAATTAAATGGTCTGAACTTTGAATACAGTTAAAAGTCCTTGAAGCAGTGGAAGATCCCTACCTTTGCTATAGAAAAAGAAGACAAATTCATAGCAGACTTCATTAGACATTTATTTAAGGAACTGCAGCCTATGCAGACCATACATAAAAGTTCTCCAAAACCAAAATTGGGAGCAAGTTACATACCATGTGTTTGTTCATGCTTAATAAACGTTTGTAAAATAATCATAAAAAATAGGATAAAAGACACATGGTAGTTAAATGATTAACATTGATTTGTGTCAGGATTTTGTGATAAAATTAGTTTTGGGGATGAGAGAGGCTCCTGTTACTTAATAAACAATTTCCGTTGTATGTGGAGGATAACGTAGAGAGAAATGCTACTGTTTTCATCTTTTTTTCCTGTTTGAGCAGGTGCAGAGGATTTCCATGCTCCTAGGGAGTCTTCCCAGTATTGACATCCTGCTAAGTGTGGTCAAGCCAATATTGACATACACGACTGAAGACCTGACATTAAAAATGATATGAATTTCTTTCTTGACATCTTTGAGCCTAACAAATCCTCAAATGCTGACCCATAAGATCTTCTCTCACAAAATATGCTCCCTATTCAGCAGGATAATTTCCTCCCTTGGCTACTTCCTCTATCAACCAACCATACTGGACATCCCACAGTTGTCTTTTAACCTAACAGGTTTCAATTTCCTGCCAATCTACAAAGTATTCCAACAAGCCAATCAGATACTTCTGTGGGAACCAAAGCTCACCCATACTCGTGGTACTAAAACCCCACATTCCACAGCCCCAACTTGTCCTCTTTGTTCCCAAGTGTAACCCCTCTGTGGCTCTGCATGTCATGGGGTGTCCCTCTCTTCAGGACTTTAACTGTACATGACTAATAAACTGCTACTTATTTCATGTGTCTGGCTTCAGGTGTTGTGTGTTCAACCATCTCATAGTATAGTGATGGGAAGTTCGCCTTTAATAATGCAGTAAATAGGTGATCAGAGCAATGTGCTATTGTTCAAGTCCATAGCTTATTTTAGGATTCGCTGATTGTTCAATAAAGTTCTACAGGTTTTGACAAATGCATAATGTCAGGTGCCCCCCATTAAATTACATACAGAAGAGTTTTAGAGGCTTAGATCCTAAAACTCCTGTGAGCTACACCTGCTTATCCCTGTGCTCTCCTCCCCAAACCCTTGGGAACCAATGATCATTTTTATTGTCTCTACACTTTTACTTTTTCCGGAATGTCATCACTTTCAAATGATACATTATGTAGTCTTTTCAGGCAAGTTTCTCTTACTTAGTAATATGCATTTAAGGTTTTTCTATTTCTTTGTAGCTTGAGAGATAATCTCATTTTAGTATTGAATAATATCCCATGTCTGAATTTACCACAATTGTATATGCATTCACCTATTGAAGGATGGCTTGGTTCTTTCTTTCTTTTTTTATTTATTTTTATTT
The DNA here is from genome assembly GCA_004026585.1 of Noctilio leporinus. NCBI lineage: Eukaryota > Metazoa > Chordata > Mammalia > Chiroptera > Noctilionidae > Noctilio > Noctilio leporinus. The sequence continues at coordinate 136,797 of PVIW01003387.1, forward strand.
TTATTTATGAGTATTTTATGGATTTATGTGCAGGTCTTTGTGAGAATATAATTTTTCAGCTTATTTGGGCAAATAAGAATGCTACTGCTGCATAGTATGATCTAAGTATGTTTAGCTTTGTAAGAAAATGCCCAATATCTTCTGAAATGGCTCCACCATTTTGTATTGGCAAGTAGAGTGATTGCGCTCCTGTTGCTCCATGTCCTTGTCAGCATTTAGTGTTTTGTGACTGAATTGCGACTATTCTAATAGGTGTGTAGAGGTAAATCATTTTTATTTGCAATTTCCTAATGACACGAGGATGAACAACTGCTCATGGGCTTCTTCGCCATCTTTATTTCTTCATCTATTTAGATATTTCACCCATTTAAAAATTCAATTGTTTTCTTATTGTTAAGTTTTAAGGATCCTTTGTGTATTTAAGACACAAGTCCTTTTCTGGATGTGTGTTTGGCAAATATTTTTTAAATCTGTGGCTTTTTCCTCATTTTTTAAAGAGTGCTATTTGCTAAGCAGAAGTTTGTTTTTTTATATTAAAGAAATCTAAATTTTCACTTTTTCATTTATGGACTTTATTTTTGTTCTTTCATACAAAAAATGTATTGCTAAACTCAAGGTCATCTTGATTTTCTCCTATGCCATCTTCAAGAACTTTTATAGTTTTTCATTTTGTATTTATGTTTCTGATCCATTATGAGTAATATCTGTGAAAGCTATAAGACTTGTTCCCGGATTCAATTTCTTTATATTGATGTTCAGTTGCTCCAACACTATTTGGTAAAATGTCTGTTCTTTATCCATTGAATTGGTTTTGGTCCTCTATCCAAGGTTAATTAACTATCCCTGTATAAATTCATTTATGGACCCTCTGTTCCATTAATCTACTTGTCTATTCTTTTGCTAACACCATTCTATCTTTATTATAGTAACTTTAGAGTAAGGCTTAAAATTAGATAGTATCAGTTATCTTTCTTCTTCCCTTTAGACATATCATTGGCTGTTCTTAAACTTGTCTTTTCATATAAATTTTAGAATAAG
>PVIW01003387.1:137934-170163 GCA_004026585.1 Noctilio leporinus
TTTTTTTTTTTTTTTTTTTTTTTTTTTTTTTTTCATATAAACCCTGCACATATTTGTTAGACTGATATCTAAGTATTTCTTTTTGGTGAATGTTAATGTAAATAGTGATTTTTGTAAATTTAGTTGCAATTACTTATTGTATATAAGAAAGCAACTGACATATATTTTAACCTTGTATCTTGCAACCTTGCAATAATTGCTTGTTATTATTAAGATGATTACTTTTTATTACTTTGCCTTTCCTACATAGCAAAGTAAAACAGTTTTATTTATTCTTTCCTAATCTTTATGTCTTCTTCTGTTTTCTTGTGGAGTTTTATTGTATTCCTAGAAATTGTTTCATATTCATTCTTTCATGGAACCACCTTTTTTCATAATGTTTGTTATTTATTTTTATGTTTATAATTTCATTAATTTCTGCCCTAATTTCTATTTCTTTGCTTCTGCTTGTCTTGGGTTTATATTTATTTTCTATAGATCCTTCAGGTGATCTGCTACATTACTGATTTTTCAACTTTCTTTTGAACACATACATTGAATGCTATAAATTTGACTTGCCACAAAGTTGTATGTTCACTTTCATTTAGTTTTAGGTATTTTTTATAAATCTGTTTAGAGGCTCCATTGATCCATATGTTTAGAAATATGTTGTTTAATCTCTAAATATTTTTTAAAATTTCAGTTTTACTCATGTGATTGACATATAATTTAATTTTATTGTCTTCTGAGTACATATTTTATATGGTTTCTATTCTTTGAAAATTTTCAGGAATTTTTTTTTTTATCTAGAGTATGGTGTACATTGGTTAAAGTCTCACATGAGCTTCAGAAGAAGGTGTAGTTTGCTGTTGTTGAAGTATTATATAAATACCAATTAAATCAAGATGAGTGATGTTCTGTTCAGTTAAACTATATTATTGATTGTGTTTTTTGTTTGTTTGTTTTAAGATTTTATTTAATATTTTTAGAGAGAGACTGAGAGGGAAAGAGACCTCAATGTATGGTTGCCTTTCACCTGCCTCCAGCTACAGAGCTGGCTGGAGACCAGGCTTGCAACCTGGTTATGTGTCCTGGCTGGAAATCGAACCAGCAACCTTTGGGTTCGCAGGCCAATGCCTTATCTACTGTGTTACCAGCCAGGGCCTATTGATTATTTGAATGCTGCATCTATCAATTACTGATTGAAAGGTGTTTAAATTTCCACGTATAAAAATTGATTTTTATATTTCTCTTTACAACTCTACTAAGTTTGACCTTATATATTTTGATGCTCTTTTTTTTTTTACTGTATTTTATTTTTTATTTTTTTAATTTTATTGTTGTTGTATTACATCCATCCCTTTTTTGCTCCCCTCTGTCCCCCTCCCCACCCACCCTTCCCCCCCAAAGTCAATCCCACCTGTTATCCATGTCCATGCTCTTTTATTAAGTGCATGCACATTAAAAGTTATCTTGGAGATTATATCTCTTTATTTTTATGTAACACTCTTTTTTAATCATTATGATTCTTGTCTTGAAACCTGCTTTGCAGGAATTGTAACAGCTACTCCAAATTTATTTTCATTAAGGTTAGCATAATATATCTTTTTCCATTCCTCTACTTTTAATTTACCTATCTTTATATTTAAAGTGTATTCCTTATCAAAAACACATAGATGGACATTTTAAAAACTTTAATTTGATATTGTCTATTTTTGGATGGTTGTATTTAGGCCATTCATATTTAAAAGCAGTTATTGATGTAGTTAATGGTTTACCATATCTGTATGTCTCCTATTTATTATATTTGATTTTTGTTGTTGTTGTTTTATTTTTTATTATTTTCCTGCTTCCTCTTGTTTGTTTGTTTTTAAGCTTTTACTGATTATTTTTAGAGAGAAGGGCAAGGAGGGAGGAAGAAAGGGAGAGAGACATCCATGTATTATTGCCTTTCACCTGCCTCCAGCTATGGACCTGGCTGGAGACCTGGCTTGCAACCTGGGTATGTGCCCTGGCTGGGAATCAAACCAGCAACCTATGGGTTCGCAGGCCTGCACCTATCCACTGAGCCACCAGCTAGGGCCCCTCTTGTTTTATTAGAGTATTATATGGGATTGAATTTTATCTCCTCCTTTTAGCACATCAATAATACGTGTTTTTTGATTGCTTAAGTGGTTGCTCATCTGAGAACCTATTTTTTTTTGCTGAAGTTTTCATTTATCAAAAAAAATTTTGTTTTACTTTGTTGAAAATAGTTTTAGTAGCCATTATAAAACCCATGTATGTTAGTTTTAACAGCTGGGTCATCTCAAGATCAGAATGTAGTGATAGTTTTTGTCTTTAAGAGTGTGTGTTTGGGGCCCTGGTTGGTGGCACAGTGGATAAGGCACCAGCCTGAGAACCCAAAGGCTGCTGGTTCAATTCCCCAGCCAGGGCACATAACCATGTTGCAAGCCAGGTCTCCAGCCAGGTCCATAGCTGAAGGCAGGTGAAAGGCAACAACAATACATGAATGTCTGTCTCCCTCTCTGCCTCTGTCCCTTCCCCTCTCTTTAAAAATAATAAATGCTTAGTGAAATAAGCCAGTCAGTGAAGGACAAATATCATATGATCTCACCCATTACAGGACAATAATGAACAAAACTAACAACAAGCAAAACAGAACCAAATATATGAATACAGTGAATACGCCTTCAGTGGTCAGGGGGAAAGAGGTTGGGGAAAGGGGGAGGCAGAGGCAAGAAAGGGGAGCAGCTTAGACAAGAACCTAGTATAAAGGAACCATGGACATGGACAACAGGTGGGATTGACTTTGTGGGGAATGAGTGGGTGGGGAGGGGGACAGAGGGGAGCAAAAAGGGGATGGATGTAATACAACAACAATAAAATTTTTAAAAAAAGAAAGAAGGAAAAAAATAATAAATAAAATTTTAAAAAAGAAAAAAAAAGAGTGTGTCTTTGGTTCTTCACATATGGGATTATACACATGATATGACAAATGTTAAGTTCTAGAGTTTCTGAATTCTATGATTTTTTTGTGTAAGTGATAAGTATGGTTTCCTTTGTGGCAGCTTGATTTTTTATTGTTGTTTGTTTTTGGTTGTGCTTAAACATCACATGCTGATTCTTGTTAAGTAACTTCAACTCTTCTGAATTCTTGGTCTTTATTTGGATTTCTTAGTCTGGTCTGCATATACATGGTTCAAATGTTTTCATAGGCATGTAGTCAGGCCAACTTTAGGGATCTCCTATCAAAATTCTTCCACTTTCTCAGTTTTACTTCCTTTTGTGCTTATAGGATACAAAGATATCCTTAACACAGAAGACTACATTTAATTTTAAAAGCCCTGGAAACATAAATTAAGTTACCCACATGCTTCTATTATGGTCCATCTCTACCTGAGTCTTTCTGCTTCTGTTTATGCTCAATACCTTCAGGCAGTTGCTTTTTGAAGTTATTTCTAATTTTGGCAGTTGTTTTCTGCAGTGTGACATGGTAGGATTTTATTCCATCATATATGGACATGGAAGTTGCAGTCATTTTGTCACCAGAATGGGATAAGGATCAAGGCAGGTCTGCCTAGGCATGGTCTGGTGTGTGAGTTCTTGAGTTTGTGCAGGAAAGATTTCACACATGAGTCCGGATGATTTTAAGAGTACGCTTATTGAAGTTGCGGCAGTGAAACAAAGGGCTTAAGATAGACACGGCAAGGTAATGGCAACGGGAGTTAGCCTAGACAGAGCTATCTTGGCCCTTTTAGAAAGAAAGTCACAGACAGAAGTGAGCCACCGGGCTTCATGGACTTAGGAAGCAAGTTACAGAGACAGAGGTCATTCTCTGTTTCACCTTCACAGAGTGTCACCAAAGAAGGACCAGGACTGAGGCGGGTCTATCCTGGCATGGTCTGAAATATATAGACCTTTTGCTCCTAAGCATCTTTGGTCAGGGAGGATAAGACCTTAGGATTGATTACGTGTCTATAAATTGCTTGGTTGTTTAACCATTTGCCAAGAAATTTTTCTAGCTTCTTACCGCCCTGCCTCATGTTTCATTTAAAGACATTTAAGTAAACAGTGAAAACAAAAATTTCAAAATAGCTAAAAAGTATGAAAAACAATATACATCAACAGGTGCATACATAAATAAATCTTGATATATTCACATGCTGGAATACATTTCAACAATAGAAGAAACATTTGATATACACAACAATCTAGGTGAGTGTCAAAATTTTATGCTGAGCGTAAGACTCCAGATAAAAAAGTACTCATGCTATTTTATTTTATTTACTTAGAGTTCTAGAAGATGTAAAACCAATCTATGGCAGCATAAAGCAGGTCTGTGTTTGACAGGAGCCATTAGTTGGGAACTGACTGCAAAGCTGCATGAAAGAAATTTCTGAAGAAAGTGTTCTGTATATGAACTGAGTTAAAGGTATCATTGTCAGAATCATAAACTTGAACACAAGATCTGTGAATGTTATTTAATGTATCTTAAATCTCAAAAAACTTGTGACACTAACTACTTACATTAATAAAACTTCTGATTTTTTAATAGTTTCCTGCCCCTTTTTGAAGCACACTAACATTTGTTGACTACTTTGTTAAGAAAATAGCCACATTCAATAGTTATTTTACTATTAAAAATTATTTTGGTATCATAAATAGATACCTTTTGTTCAGCCAATGTGTCTTATAAGAAACTCATAATCTATTAGAATTTTTATGTAATATAACCTTTTTTTCTAGATAGAGATATTATTTTTCCAATTGTCAGTACTTAGTAGAAAAGTTAAGGAGTTTTATATTTGTGCAATTGTTTTCAGTCATAAATTCAAAAAAGTTAAATTGTGATTAGAATGACATGAAAATAATCAGAGGCTGGCTATTTAAATGAAAATCCAATTACTAAGTACTACTGCTATAGAGGAACCATATATATAGTGTTTATTTTAGAGAAAACTCAATAACTACTTTATTATAACCTCTTCTGCAGTGAGTAAATTTTATTTTCTTTATTATAAGAAGCTTTTAAGTATTTAAAGACCTCCCCTTGTCTTTCATTCTCTCTCTCTCTCTCTCTCTCTCTCTCTCTCTCTCTCTTTCTCTTTCTCTTCTCTTCAGCATTTAAAACTGAAGAGAATAAAAAACCTATTATGTGCTAAAGGAAAACCCTGCAATTAAGGGAATAATGACTTGGGTCATTTACTAAGAATACCTTTCTCTGCTCATGTTGTTCAAGAGAAGGCCACAGGCCCCAAATATTGTCACTATTGCATGAAGGCCATGATACCAAACCTAGATTCAATATCTGATATAATTGCAGTTTCTACCACTCCCAGAAATATAATCTTAATCAATGAGTTAAGAACCAGTAAGGTCGTCTGTCACATGGGCCAGTTCCATTTTCCATAAAAAGAAGCCCTTCCATTTCCCTCCCTGCCCCCTAAAAGGTCCTCCTGGCTCCATAATAACCCTTTCTTTCCTCTTTTAATAGCTCCCTTGCTCTATCTTTCTTCCTTTAGAAACCTTACATTTTGCCCAACCCTTCCAAGCTCTGTTCCAGCTGTTAGTTGGAATGTTAACAAAGCCAATTGGATTTTTCAATTTAGTCTGTTTAATTTTGTTTTCTAACAAGAACAATTCTTTTCGGAAGCAAATATCCAGAGAACATTCAGCAAAAAATAATTTGTGTTTGTCACTTTCATTAGGCTCCTTTGAGTCCTCTTTTCAAGTAGGTTTCGTCCTTGGACCCTGTCTTTAGCCAGTTAGTCCATGTGGTAAGCATACCTGCACCACCGATATCCCTTCACCCTGGCCTGGCCTCACGAAGGGCGCTGGCAAGTCAGGTTCGTAAGGGAACTGCTGCTCACCCTCAGTCCGCTCCTTAGCCATCAATCTCCAGCTGTCATTGCCGTATTCACAGTTGAGCCCCCTCTGAATATGCCTCTCCCCTATTATATTAACCTTGACACCTACTGGAATAGCCCCAAATAAAGTCCTTCTTAGCATTTTCACAAATGCTAAAATAATTTTTTCTTTAACATCAGTTAATTTTTTCAGGTTGAACTGTAACAAAATCTGCCACCCCAGAATATGCCTCTGTGGCATAAAGATGATTTTGAGCTGGTTATTTTGAGAAACAGCAAACAAAGGAAAAGCTTTGAAAACAAAGTAGCAGTTGCCCTTTTTTAAGGAAATCTATATTTATACAGGAAATACTCAGTTGTAAGTGTCTCCTTCTTTGTATCAGGAAGAAAGATGACTAAATCAGATGAGATCTGACAAATGTAGAAGATATTGTTCTAACATAAACTGAGGTATATTGAAAAATTTAGGACTTTATTAGATCCAGCACTGACGAAAACTGAGCAGCATCTAATCTAGCAGAGAGAATGTCTGAGGAGCAATACAAGTGAAAAGTTTTTATATGCAGAAGGGAACAGGAGGAAGGCAGAGAGTTGCTTTTTGCAGCTCCTCTACTTTGAGGGGCAGCTGAGGCATGATTGATAGGCTTAAGATTCCATTTCTGCAAAAGCTGAAACTGTAATTGTCTTGGTTTGGTGGCCTGTGGTTTAGCATAAGCAATTCCGTTTTGGGCCTGTTGTCTTGTTTTTAATAGTATCTGCTGAAATCTGCGTAACAACCCTCACCCTTGTTTAATGTCATTTTTTCCAGTAACTTCCCCATAATTGGGTTTGCCATACCTTTCTTTCTCTTAGGTCTAGCTGAAGATAGTATTTAAGTCTGTGACTTAGGCCATCTCAGGATTTATCCCTTTTTACCTATTGCACATGCATTTCTAAAGTACGGATGTTAAACTTATGGTTGGTTTTCTCTTACGAAGCTATGTTTTATTACCATGGTCTCAACAAAGAACTCAAAATGGTGGAAGGAAAATTAATCTCCTTCCATATGGGATCCCCTTTTTATAAAAATCTACAATAGTATTTGAAATTCCTCTAAGTCTGTAGTGTAAGATACAAATCTATATGTTTTGGAGGAAAGAAGAATTGTAAAGTTAGATACTCTAAGGGAACTTTGAGCCCTTCCCCAACTCCACAGAATACATAGTGTCTAGATATGAAAGGAAACAAGTGAACCAAGAGAGTTCAATGGCTGCTCCCAAGAAGTATTTAGAAATAGTAGCAGAATCATATCAGAGGTGTATTCACAAGATAATGGAAAGTTGAAGGTCCCATTTTGGAGGATTTTTTAGTATATGTTAATGCAGTCTGTTCCCAATTACTTCTATGTTCTTTATGATGGCTGTTTAAAGATTTTGGAAATGATTTGATAGAAATCAGTTTTAATATTAATATAGATATTTTTGGAAAATTCTGAGGAATAAAGAAATAAAATGAAGCCACCACATAAAGCCACTAAATTACTAAAATCAGGTCAGTTGAGCAAGAAGAACATAATTCTATTCTTGTTTTAAATCTCCAGGGAACTTAAACTTTTAAAATTTCCAAGTCCTGTGTTAATGCCTGAATATATACCAGATAACCCCCTGATTACCCCCGAAGTACTTAGATTATCCAAACCATGGACATAAACAGCATAAGCTGTCCAGACCAATCCCAGGGCTGAGAGGGCAGAACCAATTCTTCTCAGGAATTTTTGTTTTACTGTAAGAACTCAGCTATTTTTTCTTCCTTGGAACACTTAAGGTATTGTGCAGTTGTGTGTCTTGTTTGCAACCCCCAAGAGCCTTGAATAAACTCTTCTCATTAATCTTAGCCAAAGCCTCCAGGCTCTTTGAGTGGGACAGTTTCAAAAATTATATATGCTATGTTCTTTTTTAAAATCATAATTATCTACTTTGAAAAAGTAAATGAAGTTTAAATAAAATTAAAAATACTGGATGATGAGGCTTACCCTACTATCTTCCTCTCAAATAAGTATGTACAGATTTTACAAAATTAATTTTACCCACAAAGGAAATTCAAAAAGTGCCAATCCAATTATCTAGTGACATATCAAAAGATAACATTAAATGTCACTTCCAAACTGCCATAACAACTTCCTGTAAAACAAGTCAACGGCTCTATAAAGGTACAAGTCAAAAACACAGAACAAGCCCTGGCTGATGGCTCAGTTGGATAGGTGCTGGCCTGTGAACCCAAAGGTCGCTGGTTGGATCCCCAGTCAGGGCACATAATCAGGTTGCAAGCCAGGTCTCCAGCCAGGTCCCCAGCTGGAGGCAGGTGAAAGGCAACCATACATGGATGCTTCTCTCCCTTTCTTCCTCCCTCCCTGCCCTTCTCTCTGGAAAAAAACAAACAAACAAAACAAACAAACAAACAAAAAAAACCCTAAAAAAAAAAAAAAAGCTTTAAAAATGTTAAAGAAAATAAAAGAAGCAAAATATGAAGCCCAACACCACTTTGAAAAGGGATCCAGAACTTTCTATTTTAGGTAGACATTTACGAACTCTTCTCCATGTATGGCCTGGAAATTTTACTGAGGAAGTTGGATCACTTATTTGCATATATATTTGGTTTAGCTCACAAATTTCAGGGGGAAAAAAACAAATTGATGGAAAATTTATTGAAATGAGTGAGTGTACTTCAGAAAAGTGATTTGCATTCTATCTAAGAAAAGTAGAATATTTGTAGTAGCTTATCCTTTAAGTGCATTAAAGTTTTTAATGGCTTGTAAAGGGCTTACTCTCAGATATACTATTGTATGAGTGAAATGAGAGTTGCCATAGGTTTTCACAATGTAGGCATTAACACTAAACATTTTTATATAAAGTAATCTCATCATGATTTTCATACTATATTTCATATGAATGCATATTCTAAAACTGAATGGCAATGATATAATTATTGTAAGAACTCAAAAGGGATAGTCACGAACAATATACTTATAATGACTACATTTAGAAGGTTAGACACGTTCAGAATTTTGTAAGGAAGGAAATACGCTTTTATGTATAGGTGTTAATATTCTGAATTTGTGCATATCAAACAAAAAGCTTATGTAACGTCCCACTTATTTCACATGTTAGTTCAGTTACAAACTTCCTGTAAAGACTTTCTCCAGAGTTACATACATTTTCAGCTATAAGGGTATCTGTTATCACCATCTGGCTAGAGAATTGAGAGGTGGGGGGACTGAATAACCTTCCAGAGTCTCCCCAGAAATAAGACTGTAGAATTAGAAAGAATTTGGAGGTTTCAGCTTTGGCTTTTCCTTTTTTTTTAAAAGATTTTATTATTTTCAGAGAAAGGGGATGGGAAAGAGGCAGAGAAGAAGAGAGACATCCATGTGCAGTTGCCTTTCACCTGCCTCCACCTGGGGACCTGACTGGAGACCTGGCTTGCAACCTGGTTATGTGCCCTGGCTGGGAATTGAACCAGCGACCTTTTGGTTCACAGGCCAGCACCTCATCCACTGTGTTACCAGCCAGGGCTATTTTTAGATTTTATTTATTTATTTTTAGAGGGAGAGGAAGGGTGGAAGAAAGAGAGGAAGAAAAACATTGACTGGTTGCCTTTTGCTTGCCCCCAACTGGGGACCTGTTTTGCAACCTAGGCTAGTGCCCTGACTTGGAATCCAAGCAGTGGGGACCTTTTGGTTGGCAGGCTGGCTCTCAATGCACTGAGCCACATCATCCAGGGCAAATAAATTATTTTTTAAAGAATAAATAAAACTCACTTGGGAATACATCTTGTAGTGGTTTCCTTGTTGATAGAAATGCATCAACTACCTTTCTAATCTCTGCTCTAGTAATTGTCCCATTTAAATTTAATCCTTTTGAAGTCAACTTTGGCTATCGATATTTCCCTAGAAAATGAACCTCTTTTTATAGATGCTCAGGTTTGTTTTCATAGAATTATGTATCTCAAACTCTTACAACTTTTAAAAGAAGTATTTGTGATTTTTGCCTCTTCTCATTGATAGTGGTGGCTATTTTTGCTGTTTGTTTCCTAAAGAATTTATCTATTTTACTAAAATTTTTGAAAAGGAAGTTTTATATCCATTCAATCCACTATTTAATAGATTTTTTCTTTCATTAACATTGCCATCTGTTATGTTCACTAACTCCTTCCTATTTTCTTTTCTTTTTTTTTTTGGGGGGGGGCTGGAAATCGCAGGGGTCAGCACATCCGGAGTGCAATGGATAAGCCTCACCCTGGGAAACCCACCTTCGTGATCATGGTATCTCCCCTGCCAGGTAAGTATCCTATTTTCTTTTGGTTTATTTTGTTACATTATTTTCTAATTTCTAAAGTGAGGTACTAAACTCTTATATGTTGCTTTTTCCATAGATTTGGGTATAAAATGATTTTATCAATTATTTTCTAAACTTGTGGCATTTTCTTTGATTCAAGGATTATCTAAGGATATGTTAATGTTATCATTGCCCTCTAATTATACTGGATTATTACCATAAGATGTGTACTATAAAACCTCACCAGATGACAGCCAGGAGGCTGATCACTGTTAGCTCTGAGTTCAAGACCAGCGCTTCCCTTTCTCCTGTTCAACAAACCCTTCCCTTCCCCATCGCCTGGTCTCCGAGTGGTCTCCTTGGGTTAGGCACTGCATAACAGTAGTAGTTATAAACGAAGAAAAGCCTTATTATACTGTCATAAGTTGACATCAGTAAAGCAAGTGTCATGGCATTTTGACATTTTATGTAGTACCACCATTGATATGTTCTGAGATTCCACATAAATTAACAACAACAAAAAAAGCAATGTGTGAGACCCTTCTCCACAGTATGCAAATGCTTAGGGATTTATTTTACAACTAAATCAAAATATAAGGTTTCCAACTTATAAACTATACTTTTTCAAATGCATATTTCCTAAAAATACACTTTGCATAACATGTGGATATAATATACTGACCATTAATTTCTATTGGATAAGTTCTAAACTTAGTTGCTATGTACTTAACAAACACTTTGAAGCAAGCCCTTACCCAGCTCTGAGTAAAGAAACTTTTTGAGTACATTACTCTCTCTACTCAACATGCTGCAAAGATACATGTTTGTCATTATACACTGATTATGTTAATAGGCAACATATGTTGGCAACTTCAGAGCAATGCCATTTGAAAACTCCCAAGGTACTCAACTGGTTAATTAAATATCAAATGATTGCTAAAATCACTAAGTGACATTTAATTAGAACATTAATTGCTATTAAAATTTCCTCTCCTTATCTTATTTCATATTAATAAAATCCTTAAACCTGAATGCCAAAGAAGAAATGATATCATGTAGGTTAATAATAATAATAAAATAGTTCTTTTTCTCATATTTTTTTCTCTACTTATTGGCCTGATCATCATGAGCCTTTTCAAATAAATTCTTTCTTCAAGTTACAGTAACTCTAGTAAAGTAATTTGAGGTTTTAGTTCTTCCTAATTTACAGTCCAAGTAAGAAATTGCTCTGAACATACAATTCATATTTACTCTTTTAGAAATACGTGATATGGTGTGTGTTGTACATGCATGCACAGTTCAGAATGTTCCTACATTTTTTTTTTAGAAGAACCTTGAAGTCAGGCCTATGCTGAACTTACCAGGAAGAAAATATTGTCATTAGGATAGAACTAAAGACATCATAGCTATTATCTTAACAGTGTGTTTTAAAGAACTTAAAATAAAATTATTGATGTCCAATTGATCTATTTTTGTTTTTTTGTGCATATGCTTTTAGTTAAATATATAGGAATGTTTTTCCTAATTCAAGATTAGAAAAATAGTTTGTTATGTTTTCTTTTAGTAGTTGTACAGCTTTTGGTTTTACATTTAGGTCTATGAAACATTTTGAGCCAGTATGTGTATCTTAATGCAAGTTTTCTATCAAATTTTATTGTTTGGATATGAGTATTTAATTGTTCCAATACCATTTGGTGAAAAGACCAGCAATTCTCTAATGAATTGCTTTGAATTTCAGTTTGAAATTAATTGTGCTTATATATGTAAATCTTTTTTAAGATTTGCATCAATTTTTTAACAAAGAGAAAGGCATTAAAGGCATAGGAAAATGCATATAAGCCAAGGTACAGGGTGAAAAAAAGGGGAAGCCGTTCCAATTTGGACTAGTACAAATAGCCTGGTGTGAATTTAACAAAAACACAAAAATAAAGCATTTGTATAGATTGATAAAAGGCCATGGATAACCTTGAATACCATGCTATTTTTTGACTTTCTTCTTCTGGCATCTTGTAGCAGTGTACTGAAACATACAAGAGAGGGTTTTCTAAAGGTGATATTAGTGAACAAATACAATATAATTAGGAATGTAATGAGACTTCTTTTTTAATTTAATTTTATTATTGTTGTATTACATCCATTCCCTTTTTCCTCTCCTCTGTCTCCTTCCCCACCCACCCACTCCCCCCCAAAGTCAATCCCACTTGTTGTCCATGTCCCAGGTACTTCCATGCTAGTTCCTTGACTAAACTGCTCCCCTTCTTTCCCTCCTCCTCCCCCTCCCCCTCCCCTAATGAGACTTTAAAAAAGGCAGAACGATTAGCAGGCCATTGCTTCTGACAAGGTAAGAAATGATGAGGGCCTGTATTGAGAATTAGCAGTGGCAAGAGAAGTGAGAGAAGATGGGCAGATACAGGAGAAATGCAGAGCTAAGCTTCCTAAGGTTTATTTAAGGGATTGAGGTTTGACAAAAATAAAAAAGAAGAAAAGAAAAAGCCTAAAATAAATTCCAAAGTTTTGATATGACTGGAATCTAGCATGGTGAAACTGACAACACAGGTAGGGCTGCCTGCTGCCATGAAAGCCAAACTGTGCAAAAGGAAAGAGGTTTTTTGAGCTGCCACCTGACCTGGGAGAATGGTGGGTCTCAAAGCCCATCTCCCCTTCTGCTCAGGCCCGAGGTTCTTCTAGGGATAAAGAAAGGAGGGTTTTTACCTATCCAATTACCTTGCTAGCTTTTGCCCTGATCAGTCCCTGTCCACTCCTATTTCGAGCCTGTCCATTCATCTTTCTGGCTTTTAGCAGCTTGGCGTAGGAACCTCTCTCCTGTGCTGTCTGGCCAATGGGGAACACTTGCCATTCTGCACTGACTGGCTACTGCCCCAGGGAGTGGGGCTGCAGGACCCACCATTAGGAAGCCCCTCCGCGGCCACCCCTCCAAAGTGGCCAGCCAGGCCTGAATTCTGATGGATGGCCACCTAGGGTAATAACGTTACCATGGAAATAACATTGGGGATAACTGAGCTTAAATTCTGAAACTGATACCTAATGTCATGTAACTTACAGGAGTCACAAAATCTAAGTCTCATATTCCTTATTTGTAGAACGAAAGTATTATCTGTCTCGTTAACTTTTTAGTAGGATAAAATGAAATACCATATAGGTATGATATCAATGAGATACTTCATACATTATTGTAACTTGACTTGAAAAATCTTTATTCTACAAATGCACACAATAAAAATCATGAATTTGGAAGGAAAATGATACATATTTGGATTTGAACATGTTGACATTTAAATATTAATATGGCATTGGTCCTGAATCAAGGCCAGCAGTTTGCTGAAGCTGCTGGTTTCAAACAGGAGCCTAAAGAAATGTCTTTCTATGGTCTGTTGGCCATTTCAGAAATGTAATGGTCAATTCATTATAAAGAAACATCTGGAAAAATAAATAAATAATACATATTAATAAGGCAGCATCCATGAATAATTGAAAATGCATAGCAGGAATTCATAACAGGATTCAGAACTGGGGATGTTGTTTCATATCCAAAGAAATGTAACAGGTGAAATTTCAAGAGTAGTGTAAGTTGATAATGTTGGGAGTAGGGGCCAAGAAAAAACATTGTGGTAGCATTTTTTTAACACATTGTTGACCAATCACAAAAACACTCATGTTTTCAAGCCCAAGCATTGTTGACCGATAAGGAGTTAATTCATGCTTGCATTTGCATTAGCTTTTGCTATAACATTGCTGGTCAACAATGTGTTAAGGACAACCTTCACATAATGGAAGAAGGAATAAAAAGTCAGTAAAAAGGAGGATAAGTTAGCAGTGGGATAAGAAACAGCAGTGCACTGTCCCCAAAGCCAAGGAAGAAGAAAATTTCAAGAAATGAGTGACCATCAGGACAATGTGTTGTAGGATGATGTCGAGGACTAAGAATGGCTTTTAAATTTGTTACAGGAATTTTCCAGATGACTTCTGAGGCAGCCCTTTCAAAAAAGTGTGATAAAAGTAGCATTCTGAAACCCATCAATAAATATTTGCAAAGTGAAATAAACATGTGTAATATTTTATTGATTTACATCCTGATAAAAGAGGAAGATGGTTGAAACCTATATTTAGGCATTAAGAAGATTCAGGGGAGTGATGTTTTTTGTTTTTCTCTTTTTTTTGGAGGTGGAGCAGCTGTATATTTTTTGAGAGAAGGAAGGAGGAGAGACTGAGAGAATGGGGGTAAGTGGAGAATCAAGAAAACGGAAAACGAACCACACAAACAACAAGGTTCTTTTGGGAAGGGAAAGGCTTTCTTAAGCTCATCGAAGGAAAAAGGAAAGATACAAACCATTGCAAGATTCTAAGAAGGAAATTTAAAAACTGTGGGCATGTTGGAGAAGGACATCCTGCTGTTTGAAACAGTTGAACAGCAAAAGCTCCTTCAGGTGAAAAATCACTGAGAGCACTGCCAGCACATTTAATGATCCAAATGCCCAACGTTGAAACAGAGGGGGTGTAATTAATTCATACCACCTTTTTTTCTCACCACCCCCTTCACAAAGTCATCACTAGTTGGCGTCAGGGATACTATATAAATAGCAGCTGGAGAAGATAAGATCTTATTGAGATAACTGAAATATTTCATTGGTGCCACTGATTGACTCACAGAGCAACTATCAGGAGATGCTCTTTGATGTAAGATAAAGATGGGAGAGCAGGTGCTAACAGCCAGTACGTTTTGGCATAGATGAGGAATCCTAACAGAAAGTTCAGTTTGGGCACAGAAGGTTTTTTTTTTAAAGATGTATTTTTAAAATTATTTCCAGAGAGAGAGGAAGGGAGAGAGGCAGAGAGGGAGAGAAACATCAACATATGGCTGCCTCTCACCTGCCTCCAGCTACGGACCTGGCTGCAGACCTGGCTGGAGACCTGGCTTGCAACCTGGTTACATGCCCTGGCTGGGAATCAAACCAGAGACCTTTGGGTTCATAGGCTGGTACCTTATCCATTGTGCTACCAGCCAGGGCCTTGGGCACAGAAGGTTTGGTGAGAGTTTGTAATGAGAGAAATCAATGCTTCATCTCCAAACTCTCAACACTTCACCTCCCAAAAGCAAACCAAAACAACACTGCTGCCTTTTTGTTCTTATTCACAGAATTCATGAGCTATTGTTAGCACCACCCAATCAACCTTTATTTACATCATGAACTCTGGCCATGGTATTAACTAATTTATTCTTAAAGATATATTAAGCTCATACTGTATTAATAATGAGGAGACTCTACAATAAACATGATCTTGGTCAGATGGAAAGTAAACAAAGAAATAAGAACATACATATATAAAGATTAATAATCTCAAGGTGGCATAAAGTAAATAAAACAAGGTATGTCCCAAAAGTGTCGGCAGCACAAACTGTTTTAATTATATTGACATTGGCTTGATACTTTCGGGACAGACCCATATAGGCTAAAATTAGTTGTAAAATAACCCACATAAACAAGAAATAAAAAGTAACATTTATTATGTATCATAATTTCTAAGAAAATCATATACGTGCATTTTAAATCCTAAACTACCTTGCTTGGTAGTTTATCCTTATGATTATTTTCTCATACAACATATGAAATCATAGATATTTAGAGATATTGGGTATCTTGTATAAAGCTACACATCTAATAAGGAGCAGAGCCATTATTAAAATTTCAATATCTTTGAGATTAAAGTCCACATCTTTGCCTCTATAATATTCTCCTGCCATCCTGACACAAGTTGTACCACAAAGATGTTATTTTCTTAGTGGTGAAAAAAGGACCAGAAAGAAAGCTTTTATTTTCCTTTATATAACAGGAGCCAATGTTACAGCAGATTAGGTAAACAGTACTTTCATTCAGAGAAATGAGTATTACTTTGTTTTGGTGAAGAAAAAAAAAGACAGGCAAAAATAATGAAGTAGTAAGAGATCCCTGAATTCATCTTCTACATTATTCTGGCATTTTGATTCCTCCCTGCTTCCCTTTTCCTGTCAATCCTTAGCAATCAGCCTTCAGGGTCTACTTTTGTTGCAGGTGTAAATGGTGTCTTTTCATGGAGTTGCAAGGAAAGCATTCCAGGGACCCACATATAGGAGGACAAGGCTGAGTGGTAAGGTTTATTGAGGTGCCATCTGCAAAACCAAGGAACTGCCCCTGGGTTTTCAGTGTTTTATCTCCATCTGTCCCACTATGAACAAAGTTTAGCTTTGTTTTCATCAGGCCCAGAAATAGGGACAGTGACCAGATATTTTGCACCATTGGTTTCTCTATGCCTCGGTCCTCATTCTCTGGCTGAATCTGCTGTCCTGGCTGTGTTCCAGATGGTGCTGTGTCTGGGCCCACAGGGTCTGCTGCAGTCCATAGTCCACTGCTAGGCCCACTTGGCAGTTGTGGAGAAAGAATATAAGAGTAAATGGGGTGAGTGTGTTTTAGAGAGACAAAGAGAGAAAGTCTTTGCAAAGCTTGGGTTGTATTATCCTGGCCTTGGGAAGGACCAGTGCTTTTTCTTTTCTTATTAAGATTTTATTTATTATTTTTAGAGAGAGAGGAAGGGAGAGAGGCAAAGAGGGAGAGAAACATCCATGTATGGTTGCCTTTAACCTGCCTCCAGCTGGGGAACTGACTGGAGACCTGGTATGTGCCCTGGCTGGGAATCAAACCAGCAACCTTTGGGTTCACAGGGCGGTGCCTTATCCACTGTGCCACCAGCCAGGGCTGGGACTAGTGCTTTTTCAAAGGAACCAATGAATTTCCTGATCTTTCACCGACCAGTGCTTAAACCTACCCTAACCAATCCATTTTCTGAGGTTCTGTGTCCTTTATCCAATTCACTCATTTTTCCAGGCTACACAGACAGGCCTCTGTGGTTGCCATCTTGGCTCCTATTGCACATGCACTAAAAATTGTCTAAATAGCTATAAAATAGTGACTAGATACACAGGTGTAACCATTACTATGCAGTAAAATAAATAAATACTGATACATATAACAACATAGATGAATCTCAAAAATGTGTTCAAAGAAAATAGTACTTTTTACATTATTCTATTTGTATAAAGATCTAGAACTGACACAAATTATATATATTTATAGAAGTCATATTACTGTTTAACTGGGTTAGGTTTGGTAGAAAGGTACATCAAGTGTCAAGAGTCATTTTACTATATACTTTAAATATGTATAGTTTATTTTATGTAAATTATTCTCTCAGTAAAGTTGCACTTTAAAACATACATTGAAAGTGGACCTTCAAAAACATTAAAAACAAACTTACTGCAAATGATGTCATCAAGTTAGTGAAATGCAAACCACAGAATGGCAGAAATATTAACAAATCAGGTAGCTCAGTGAATTGATTGCCAGCCTGAAAATCAAAAGGTCTTCTCTTCAATTTCGGATTAAGACAATATACCTGAATTGCAGGCCAGAACTCCCATTGAGGGGAATGCAAGAAGCAGCCAATTGATGTGTTTCTTGCACATTAATGTTTGTCTCCCTCTTTCTCCCCTCCTTCCCCCGACCACTCAAAAAAATAAATAAATAAAATCTTTTAAAAATAGAGTTGCAACTCAGTAACAAAAAGACAAATAACTCCAGAGATGAGCAAAAAATCTGAGTAGATAATTCTTTAGAAAAGATGTATAAGACAAAAGGAAAATTTTTAAATATTCTATGTTACTGTCCATCAGAAAAATGCAAATCAAAGTTAGAATGAAATAGCACTTTACACCCATTGGGATGGCTTAAATAAAGGGGGAAAAAAAGGAGACGGTAAGAAATATGGAAAAAGAAGTGAATATTTTGAAATCTTCGTATACTATTGGGAAGAATGTAAAGTGGTATAATCAATTAAAAAAAGGAATGTGGCATTTTCTCAAAAGTTAAATATGACCCAGAAAGTCCACTCTTAAATATACAATTAAGAGAATTAAAACTATATGTTAGAAGAACTTGTACATAAATGTTCATACCCATGTTATTCATATTCACCAAAGAGTGCCAATGGCTCAAAAGTCCATTCACTGATGAATGAACAAAATTTGCTATACACATACAATTGGGTATTATTCAGCCATAAAAGGAAATAAAGCACTGATAAATGCCACAGTAGAGATAAATGTCCAAAATATTTTACTAAGTGAAAGGAGCTAGTCACAAGGGACCAAATGTCCTGTGATTCCATTTTATATGAAATACCATGAATAAGGAAATCTCATAAGGAAATCTCATATAAGGACAGAATGTAGATGAGTAGCAATGTGGGAATTGAGGGTATGAGAAGTGACTGCTAGTGGATATGCTTTTGTGGGGAGGGGTGATTAAAATGTTCTAAAATTTGTTGTGGTGATGGTTCCACAACTTTGTGATATACTGAAACGCATTGAACTATATAACTTTAAAATGGGTGAATTGTATGATAAGCAAATTATATTTCATTAAACTATTAAATAAGTACATTAAAGAAAAATCAAAAGATTTGAATAAATACTTTACAAAAGATATGCTCAAGGGCATTGGGCATATGAACAGGTACTCAATATCATTAATATTAGAGAATCTGTCACATAAATCATTGTGTGGATGCATTATTAATTCAAAGACCTTCAGAGTGGAAAAAAAAGGCTGATAATACAAAATTATCAACAGGATTATATGTAGTAAATGATATACTCATATACAGTTGGGATTGAGGAGTAATGTCATGACCAATCTGGGAAAAAGAAAGTTTTGATATTTTCTTTAAAAAGTTTGTATTAACCTTACTCTGTGACCCAGAAATTCAACTCCTTCATATTTAATCAAGGAACTGAAAATATTAAAAACAAAAACAAAAACAAGAAAACTTGTCACTTGGACAAAAATTATGATAGCAGCTATGAAAAATAACCACAACTAAGGCCCTGGATGGTGGCTCAGTGGATAAGGTGCTGGCCTGCGAACCCAAAGGTTGCTGGTTCGATTCCCAGCCAGGACACATAACCAGGTTGCAAGCCAGGTCTCCAGCCAGGTCTGTGTCTGGAGGCAGGTGAAAGGCAACCATACACTGATGTTTCTCTCCCTCTCTGCCTCTCTCCCTTTCCCTCTCCAAAAATAATGAATAAAATCTTTTAAAAAAACACAAAAAACTACAACTAGAGCAATCCCTACGTTTATCATCAACTAGGTAGAAAAACATGGCATATTCAAACATTGGCAAACAAATTAAACAAGAACAATTGCTATTACATGTTCCACTTATATAATTTTTAATATATATATATTATTTATTATTTTTAGAGAGAAAGGCAGGGAGGGAGGAAGAGAGGGAGAGAAGCATCTATGTGCCTTTCACCTGCCTCCAGCTACAGATCTGGCTGGCGATCTGGCTTGAGACCTTGTTATGTGCCCTGGTACATAAATTTTTTTAAACAAAATTCATCTCCACGGATGGAAACAGCATCAGCATTGTATGCAGTGGGGTGTGTAGAGATTGCACAGAGCCAAGAAGGAGAATTTAGGGTAATGGAAATGGTCTGTGTCTTTGCTGGTGCAATGGATACATGGAGGGAGACACTTTTGTCAATACTCATCCAATGGGATGCATGAAATAAAATTGCATGAAATAAAAAGTATGTATGTCAACCAAGATAATTTTTAAAGTATCTGGAATTCCTGACACGTAATAGTAATTAATCTGGTATTAGTTTCTAACTCTAACCAAGAAATAGCTTTACTGTATTAAATTTGATGCACTATATATATTTAGACATGGGAAATAATTTACTGGTTAACAAGCAATTGGGATCACTTCAAATCTTTCTATTATGGTCACTTCCTGCTTTAAGCACATGAAGGGATGTTTGAATTCATTCCATTTGCACCAATCTGGGCCTGAGAGGGTGGAATACATGTCAAATTTAAAAGCAGCTTTTGAATAATTGCTTCAGAAAATCTTATTTATAAGACACAACAACATAATTTTTCAGAAGTAGATTTAGAACTCTAGAAGACTTAAACAATGTGATTGATCCTGGGGGTCATATGGTGATGTTAACAACTTATTTTCTTTTATTATTTTAAAAATGTGATAGAGTCCTGACTGGTGTGGCTGGGTGGGTTGGGCCTTCTTCTGCAAACTGAAATGTCACTGGTTTGATTTCCAGTCAGGGCACATGCCTGGGTTTCCAGCCAGGTCCCAAGTTGGGGGCATGTGGGAGGCAAGCAATCCATCAATGTTTCTCTCCTTCTTCTCTTCCTTTCTCTCTAAATATAAATAAATAAAATTAAAAGGTTTAAAAATGTGATGAAAACCAAAACCTTAACCACAGTCTTATTATATACATTCAAAAAATAAATTACGTCCTGGTTGGTGTGTCTTGGTGGGTTGAGTGCCTGTCTATGAACCAAAAGGTCATGGATTCAATTTCCTGTCAGAGCACGTCTGGTCTGCAGGCCAGCTCCCCAGTTGGGGGTGCATGAGAGGCAATCACACATGGGTGTTTCTGTCCCTCTTTCTCCCTCCCTTCCCCTCTCTCTAAAAATAAATAAGTAGAATCTTTAAAGAGAGTTTCTGGTAATAGCTGTCTTTCTGGTAGAAGCCTCTACCTCAATGCCTTTAAGGTAGTTGAGGGGGAGGTAAAAAGATCTTTCTGAGTTTGCTGAGCCCCAACTATTTTCAGTGAGAAATAATCCACATGCCAAACTGGCACATTCTAGGGTGGCATATTCTGCTCTCTGCTTAGAGTTATGACTACACTGGTAATATAAAAAGAAAAGCATATCAATTTGTGGGCTTGGGAAATTCCACTGCATAAGTACCCAATACCTAAGATTTAAAATATTGTAAGTTCCTAAGAAATCTAAATGGAGTTCTTTGCAAAATATTTTATCTAAACTTAAAAAAAATTCTCTTTCTCAACTTTAGTATTTTGTTCATTTTTCGCTTAGAAAAAATGTCTCTAGAAAAGCTATGTTAGAGAACAAACAAATACACATATTTGTTGACCATTCATCATGCAAAGTAGACTTGGTAATTAAATTATCATATAAATGCTTTTGTTTTTCCTACTTACTTTCTTTTCTAATACAAACAACTCTAGGACAAAAGACAATAAAATGTGAGGATGTTCTGGGATTAGGTAGGAAGCCCTACATATTTAAAATTCCATGGCAAAGGTAATCAGGACTATTGAACATCTGCTCTTTAACATTCGACTCTGGAGTCATTATGCAATGAGGACAAGATCTTATTATTCCAGCTTAAAATTTACATGTTAATAAATATGTGCTTTCTATTATTTTTACTCTTGATGTATTTCTCAGACACTGACACTTCTTTCCCTCTCTTTCTCCCTGCTTTCCCCTCTCTCAAGTATCAATCACTCAATTCTAAAAAGTAATAAACAAACAAATAAATAAATTGTGAGGCATGGGATTTGATGGCAAATCCCATATATATATCCCATATATGTAATCCAGACGAATGTTGACTTTTGTTGTAGGCATGTTCACCATAGTGATGAAATTTTGTTTTAAGTCACTGAAAGTTTTAGTAAAAGTTACTGGTCTGTGAAAGCTGAGTAAAGCAGGCAGAAAGATCATCATTCAAAAATATTTATTAAGTTCATGATGTGTGCAGAAGGCAGCATTGCGAAATATTTAATTCTTGCAAACATACAAAAATTCTACATCAGTTTATACACTCATGTGATGAAAACAAATACAAGAGAGTGAGATTGAGCCTTATAAATTTATCATTGAAATAGCTTTGAATTTAACATAAACTCTGCCTTGAAAGCTCACCTTTATGGCCGTAGTGTGTAGGATGGGCCCTGGGAGTATAGAAGTCTGTCATAAATATGGTGTCAGCTTCCATAAATGCTTGCCAACCCAAACCCACTGCAGTCGCTCTATGAAAGTCTTAGCTGGCAAACTTTTTATAAAACCAATTTTGAATTTTTAAAATGAATTCAACTTCCTCAAGTATTTTAATTACTAAATATTAGTGTTATTGGAGAAACCCTGGTTCTTCTCACCAATGCAATAAAGAATTACAGATCAGCAAGCCTATTTGTGTGCATGCAAAATTTATTAATGAGCGGGAGAGCAAAATCAAGGGTGGTCAAAGGCCGGGGGTGGCAAGCTTCCCTAGTGTGGCCAGAGATCCAGGGCCCAAGGGCCAAGGGTGCCATGTGAGAGAGAGAGCAAGTCCTTTTCATTCTGAGGACTTACGTAGTTGGGCTGAGAGAGAGGAGGTTACTTACCAAGGGTGGTGCTAGCTTTCCAGGACTGGGGTATGGACACCTAAAGGCATTCATGGGTTTCTTCCTTTAGGCACTGTGGGCCACTTCCTGCCTTTAGGGCTTTGGGATGCCTTTCTGGCTTTGGGATGTAAACAGTTCCAAAGGTTTTCCTTCCCAGAAAGGGGAAACAATACGTAGATTTCCAAAGATGTTTCTCCTCTCTGGCTTACAGCATTTCCTGTGATATTGGAACACCCGGCCAAGTGCTGGAAACAGCCTAAGTGCCCATCAGTGGATGATTGGATCAAAAAACTTTGGTCCATTTACACAATGGAATACTACACAGCAGAAAGAAAGAAGGAACTCCTACCCTTGGCAACAACATGGATGGAACTGGAAAGTATTATGCTTAGTGAAATAAGCCAGTCAGTGAAAGACAAATACCATATGATCTTACCCATTACAGAACACTAATGAACAAAACAACAAGCAAAACAGAACCAGATATATGAATATAGTGAATAGACCTTCAGTGAGCAGGGGGAGGGGAGAGGAAGAGGCAAAGAAGGGGAGCAATATAGACAAGAACCTAGTATGGAAGAACCATGGACATGGACAACAAGTGGGATTGACTTTGTTGGGGTGTGGGTGGGTGTGGAAGGGGACAGAGGAGAGTAAAAAGGGGATGGATGTAATACAACAACAATAAAATTAAATTAAAAAAAGAGAAAGAAGCAGAGATATTACAATTGAAATAAAAAACTTTCTATGATTCCTAGCCAGGGCAACATAACTAGGTTGTAAGCCAGGTCTCCAGCCAGGTCTGTAGCTGGAGGCAGGTGAAAGGCAACCATATATTGATGTTTCTGTCCCTCTCTTCCTCTCTCTCTGCCCTCCTCTCTGAAAAATAATAAATAAAATCTTTAAAAAAATAACTTTCTATCTGAAATGTAAAAAGGAAAATCATGAAGAGAAAGTAACTATACTTTTATCATAGCCATTGTGAATATATATATGTATATAGGCATATATGGATACATATAACTTGTTTGTAAAATATAAGTATATATAGAATATATATTTATAAATGTATACAAATTTCAACTTCATGTAATTTCTTGGTTCTGATAAATGAGGTATTTACTAGGGGTTCATAAATCCTCCAATAACCATGATCCTTGTTTCAGCAAAGCGCTACAATCTCCTCTCTATAGCATCAGTCAGCACAGAAACTGACTCCTGGTAGTGAAGTTGGTTGCCATAGCTTTTTCCTCTCCTCTCTTTCTGAGGCCAAACTCTAGTGGGAAGGCTTAAAGCAGGAGACATATCTACACAATGTATGACCTATAGAATCAAAGCTAAGAAGTAAACAGATGGCTGCATTTTGAAAACCAGTTTATGTGTTCATTTATGACAATCCTTTATTTAGTTTCAAAGTTGGGTTTGGGTTTGCACATAAAGCCAGTCATCACTTTGTTTTCATTGCTGTATTATTGTATGTTATGGAATAAATTGTTAGTGCTAAAGAGATGCAGAGGAACTCAAGATCATAATGTGAAATGCCACTATTCCCCAGAGCAATAAAGAAAACATAAATGCTAATGTAGCATCTTGAGCAGGGACACTATATTCTCAATGGCTGTTCTTTTAGTCTAATGATGAAAGAAGGCAACCTTGGCATTTTAAATAAATAATAATCAGAGAGCTCTTACTGTGTTCAATGATAAGCTAGAAAGCTTAGGAAAAATTTACCATAAGAATAGCAATAATTGTATGCCAGGTTGGTACTCATTCAACTTAGAAGTTATTATTCAGCACACATTAAGTTTTTTCTTGGGCCTGTGTTCTCCATGTTTAGTGGTCCCTTCCTAGGTGTATGGTCCTCTTCTGCCGATTCTTGGGAAGTTCAAATCCCCCAGGGGTGGAGCTTTCTGAGCCTAAGGCTGCCAGCCCTCCAGACACTCATATTGTTATTTTTGTGTGTAATAACTCAGCCTCCCATTCAACTTGGATAAAGATAATATAGAAGTGAACATGCAAAAATGTGTTACAAACAAGTCTTATTTCAATGTGTCAATGCTTCCTGAAAACACTGGTCTTTTACAAGGACATTTACTGTCTTAAGTAAATAGAATGACCACCAAATAAATGTCATGGTCAGTGTAGTTGCAAGATCCATTTTATGAGAGAGGTATTCTGGCATTCCTCAAAATTAACAACACGATCTGTCCTTACCACAGGCTTGTTCTGATTACAGTAATTTTGTGCTTATGTCAGGCTAATCATGGTCTTAGTAAAGTATTAATATGACTCTATAACCTGGAACCATGTTACATTTTCAAGGACCTCGTTGGCTATGCAATTGGGATTAAGTGCTGGGTACTTTGAGCTCTTTATATATTATTAAAACAGTTGAAGCAACGGGGAGTCAAGTTGGTGTCCAAATGAACAAAATTCCCATTATAATTCAGCTTTGGGAATAAATAAAATTCCTTATAGAGGTTTTAAATGGCTCGGCAATACTAAAAATAAAAGATGCCTTTATAACTGTGTATCATAAAAGATACATTATTTCATGTTCTTTTTTTAAAATGTTATTGTTGTTGTATTACATCCATCCCCTTTTTGCTCCCCTCTGTCCCCCTCCCCACCCACCCATTCCCCCCAAAGTCAATCCCACCTGTTGTCCATGTCCATGGTTCCTTTATACTAGCTTCTTGTTATTTCATGTTCTTTATAAAATAAAATTTGAAAGACAACTATGCCTTCTGGTTCCATCTCCTCTTGGTAATTCCCAGAAAAGTTATATAAAGACAAATACCCCTCTTCCCTCTGGTAATCACCATGCTGGTATCATGTCTATGAGTTTTTCTCTCTCTCTCTCTTTTTTTTTTTTTTTTGCTTAATCTCTTTACCATTTTTACCCAGCCCAGTAACCCCTCTTCTCTAAAAGCTGTCACTCTGTTCTCTGTACCTAAGAGCCTGTGTCTCTTTTATTATTTTGTTCTTTAGATTCCACATAAAGTGAAATCATATGTGTTGGTCTTCTCTGCCTGGCTTATTTCACTTACCATAATGCTCTTCAGGTCCATCCATGTTTTCACAAAAAGTAAGATATTCTTTTTTAAGGCTGAGCAGTATTTTATTGTGTAAATGTACCACAGCTTTTTGATCCACTCATTCTCTGATTGACACCTGGGCTGCTTCCAAATCTTGGCTATTGCAAGCAAAGCTTCAATGAACATAGCATTTTTATGCTGCTAAGTCCAATACTTAACTTTAAGCCATTTTGTATTTACTCTAGTATATGATATAAGAAAGTGGTGTAGTTTATTTTTTGTGTGTGTATCTGTCCAATTTGCCCAACACCATTTTTTGAATAAAATATCATTATCTTATTGAATATTCTTGCCTCCTTTGTTAAACATTGATTTTAAAGGTGTGAGTTGATTTGTTGTGGGCTGCCTATTCTGTTCCATTGATCTATATGTCTGTTTTTATGCCAGTACCATGCTGCTTTGATTACTATGGCCTTGTAGTATAGTTTGATATCAGGTAGTATAACTTTTCCAATTCTGTTCATCTTTCTCAAAATTGCTATGGCATGGAAGTATTCTGATTCACCAAACTGGAAAGTTCTCCAAATCCTATCCTTTTGGGTTTTTTAATGAAGGCTTTATTACATAGGTATAATTGATTAAATCATTGACTGTTGGTGAAGGATTCAAATTCAAGTCCATTTTTCCTCACCAGAAATTGGGGATGGGACTGAAATTTCCACTCCTCTATTCATGATGATTGGTTCTCCTGGCAACTACTCCCCATTCTTAGTGCTTTTCAAAAGTCATCCCATTAATCTGAACCTAGTTGTTGAAGAGACTTGTTGTGATTAAAAAGACATCTCCTTTACTTTTATGGTCCTGAAGGAATTTCACAAACTGAAGACAAGAAATTAAATATAACAAAAGATGCTCCATTACTTTTATTGCTCAGGGAATTCCAAGGGTTGTGGAAGCTGTGAGCCAGCAACTATAGACAAAGACTAAAATGTTTGTGAGAAATATATTTTGTTCCTCTGAAAGACCAAATATATACTTTTTATAAATCAAAATATTGCAACACCAATCCACACATATGTGAAGGAGACACAACTTTTATAATAATTTTAGGAGTATTCAAGAAAAAAATGTTTAAAGATCAATTATTTTTAAAAAAATGTCCAATAGAAATTACATACACACTATGCATATCATCATTTTTTATATTATAAATAAATATGAAAATAACAGAAGTAACCATTAAATAGGGGATGAATAAACACATTGTGGAATTTTTATATAGTGAAAAACCATACAGAAATACAAATGAGTGAAATACAGATATACAACGGACAAGGATGAATGCATTTCATGGACACTTTTGGACAAGAAAAGAAAGTTACAGAAAAATAACTGTAATGCTTTTTCAGTTATATTAAAAATGTTAGGCATGAAAAATGAAAACATGGTTTATGGGTATATATATTATAAATTGATAAGGAATAAAAGGATTTATGCATACTTATTTCAGGATATAGCTACATGTGTATAATGCTTAATATGGAAAAAGTTTTATTATTTTAAATCTGAAGATACAGTCTAAATCACGTTTTTAAGTACTTGTATTCCGAAGCCACTGGTTGCTTAAATTGCTATATTTGGTTTGATGCTGAAAAACAAGTGGCAACAGATGCAAGTAGTATCTGTGGGGAAATCACTCCTAAACAGTAAGCAAAACATGTTTAAGTTTAACATTCTGCTGGGAAAGAAATGCCAAAACAATTGTCACATGACTCCCAATTTTAAAAGATGGTACTCTATGAATGTTTCTCAATTTGGATGTTACTGACATTTTGAGCCAGTTTTATTGTGGTCGAATGTCTCGTCCATTGTAGGATCTTTCAGATTTTCAGCAGCAGCCCACTACTTGTAACAACCCACTATTTCTCCAGACGTTAACACTTGTCCTCTGAGGAAGGAAGTTTAAAAGCACTACATTTGAAAACCACTGGCATAGGTTAGGTTAAATAACAGAATTATACACACACACATGCAAATATATTATACATATATATGTACATTTATATCAGTAGCTCTCTCACCTCTTGTACACTGTTTTATTTTCCAAGAATTTCAAGGAATTAGTCACCTATGGTCAACTATGGTTAGAAAATATTAAATAGAAAGTTCTAAAATAAACCATTCATAAATATTAAACTGTGGAAACCCATTTTGTGTGTTGTGATAAAATCTCGCACTGTCCTGCTCCATCCCACCTTGGATGTGACTCATCCCCGTGTCCAGTTAGTCTCCTTTTTCTATTAGTCACTTTTTCTATTGTTCTTGGTTATCAGATCAGTTACTAGAGAAAGAGAGAGAGAGAGACCACATTCACATATCTTAGAGTATATTGTTACAATTGTTTTACTTTATTATTAGATATTATTAATTTCTTAGTGTGCTTAATTTATAACTTAAACTTTATCATAGGTTCTGTACTATTCATGGTTTCAGATATCCACTAGGGATCCTGGGAATTATTCTTTGAATATAAGATGAGAGGGATTATTGTATTCAAAAGTGCCATGTCTCTCAGTAATTGCATATAAATACTATTGCTATTATATATACAAAGTCTGTCCAGAACAAGCTCGGCCATTGTTAATATAACAGAAACAGTATGCCTAACATGGATGTAACCTGGCAGTCAAGAAGAATGGACTGGAATGCACACACATGAACAATGACACCTTTACCCTCTGCCCCCACATTCCCACCATCCTCCCTCCCAACCTCTAACATTCAATGCCCCTTCATTGTCCCTCCCACCCTGCACCCCCCATTCCATTCCACAGTGTATCCCACCATCCCCCATATCATGGTCCCTCCTGCTCTTCACCCCCTCATTTAGGCCACCTCTCTACCACTGACTTGGTGACATAATCATAGTGGGCTCCATGACATCATCAGAGTAGGTCAGTGACGTCATAGCACCAATCACGTCCTGTTGCCAGGCAACCCAGTGTGTACACACCAACCAGCGGCCAAGGTGGAGGCAGATGAACGGCTGTGAGGTGCTGATGGCGATGGACATCCCACCAATGGAGGAGCCCCTGGTGGACACACCAGCCGTGGACCGGCCCGCAGTGGAGGCCCCACTGATGCAGGGGCCCATAGGGGACCAACAACCGATGGAGGAGCCCATGGCAGAGGAGCCTGAGACCGACCATCCTGCAGTGGATGAGCCCGGGGTGGAACTGCTGGCGGCCAGCGAGTTGCAGGTGAGCAGTAGCCCACCAGGTCTAGCCCCGTCCCCAGCTCTCCCCTCCGCCCTCTCCTCCCCACCACCTCCCTGTCCCCCGACACCCCTGACCTTGGAGATGGCTTCAGCCCACTGACCCATGGCCTGGTGGATCACCATGCTCCTCATGATGGCCCCACCCACTCCCCGAGTCCCCCACCCATGGCCTCCCCATCACCCATGGTCCCCCTTCACCCATGGTCCCCCTACCCCTTCCTCCCCCTTACAGGTACCCAAGGAGAGGAGGTCCAGGTCAGGAAAGCACTGGCCCCAGGAGCTCACAGATGCCCCCGGTGCCCTCCACCCCTGGGCGCTGCGGCTGCGCTCCAAGGGCATGACCTGTGAGGGGGCCCGGCCCCCCCACCCCTACGAGATGCCTGGCCAAGGAGACGCTGTCCAGGGCTGAAAAGTGCCGGCCCCAGGAGCTGGAAGACGCCCCCAATGCCCCTCGCCCATGGGTTCTGCAGCTACGCTCCAGGGTCATGCAGGACCTGTGATGGGTCCTGGTCGGCCCATAGAGAGGCCCTAGGAGGAAGAGTCTTCTTCCCAAAGACCAAAGATAGATTTCCCATGCAATGACCCCTCCAAGCCCCCAGGTTTATTTTATCACATAGATTTACCACCACAATATCCATACCAAGGGCAACTTGAAAGTAAATAACCCATCACCTCAATAAAATACTTGCTGATATCATCGGTTGTCTTCAGAGTGCTGTCTAGGGAGTGACGTTTGCCCATCTTTCTGGGCACAGGGTGCACACCTTCCATTTCGGGGGGGGGGGTATGGAAGGGTGGATAGGCATGGGGATGGCAGAGGCATTGGGGTTGTACACCTGAGTCAGAGGATGTTAGTCTGAGACCTCTGAATAGTAGAGAGGGATCCAGAGCAGTGGCAAAGAAAAACTTGTGTGGAGCTGATGGGAGGTTTTCCATGCTTTATTAAAGCAGCAGGGCTGCAGTGGAGAGTGTTGGTGCTTTCATACACATTCTCTTCCTGCTTTCTCTCTCTCTCTCTCTTAATCTTTCTCTCATGCCCCATACTGTGCATTTCAATTCTCACATGCATTCATACTTACAGCAAACCCAGTTTTTATACACACTGGGACAAAGGTGGCTTCGTGCAAAGGGGTTACATCAGTGATGACCTCAGCTAGCTGGCTGAGTCAAGACAGAGCCAACTCCATCGGAACTCACAGCCATATACAGCAGGTGCCTTCCCCTGACAACCTGCCACATCAGAGTGGCTGTGGAGGGGTGGGGGAGACATGGGGTGGGGCAAGGTTGAGGGTGGATGAGTGTGAGACACACCAGTTTTAATTTACATTTTCCTAAATACTTTCCTGACTGATTCGGGATGGGGAAAGCAAGGACAAGGGGGTGGTGTGTTTAGGATGGGTCCTTTAGATCTGAGGGTGCTGAGGAAAAGCTGCATGAAGATCACAAAGCTCGTTAGGTATCTACTGTGTTCTGAAGAACCTGTGTCTTCAGGTGTTGTATTTTGCTTTGGACCCAGATTAATATTAACCCATGTAATCTACTTTGAGTTCTACATCGACCTGGACAAAAATGAATTGGATTGGGAGTTGGTACAAAATAAAACAATGTGATTTGTTCTCGGAATTCTCCACCTCCTGAGGTTCAATCCCCACCCTTTTGACCAGTCTACCTCACTCTGGGTTGTACCCCACTTTGCAGGACATACCATTTAGAATAGCTCATGTTTGCAAGCAGCTCAAGTGCCCCTCAGTAGATGAGTGGATAAAAAAGCTGTGGTACATTTACACAATGGAGTACTACTGGGCCATAAAGAGAAAGGAAACATTTTCTCTTTGACTGCATGGATGGACCTGGAGAACATTATGCTAAGGGAACTAAGCCAGTCAGAGAAAGACAAATGCCATATGATCTCACTCATATGTAGGATCTAATGAAGAAAATAAACTGACAAACAACATAAAACCAGTGGCATGGATACATGGGGCAGACTGACAAATCCCAGAGGGGAAGGGGAAGTGGGGATGGGAGAGATTTGCCAAAGGACATATACACATATATGCATGGCCCATGGACACAGGCAACAATGCGGTGAAGACAGCAGGGGCTGGGTGGGGCGGGGCAAAGGGGAGAAAAATGAGGGACGTTTGTAATAGTCTTAATAAAAAGAAGTGAATGAATAAGCAACAAAAGCATCAAGCAGCTGTGTCACTGGAGTGTAGTCCTTAACCCAAAACTTCAAGGTTCGCCTCTGGCATCTCGACGGTAAAGAAATTGCTCAATTTAGGGGTGAAGGAGGAAGAAGAGTGAATTTAGTTGTTTTTACTGAGATATGTGTCGGGAGGCGATAGTTTTGAGCTATTTAGTTGTGCTATTCCTTATCTAAGTTATTTCTTATCTAAATCATTGGTTTGCAGTACAGGTATTTTCAATGAAGATAGAAATGGTTAATTATATAGTTGCTAATTGTAATAAGTCAATTTTGGGGAAATTTACTAACATATGCATTCATATAACAAAACACTGTTTCTGACAGAATTTTTAATATTCTTCAACAAATTACTTTGGCATAGAGCAAAGAAAATTCACATGAATAGTTAATGACACCAAAGAGCAACGGGTGGGGGTGAGGGGCTGTTTCCAATGACCAGATGTGCTCACAGTCAGAAGGGCCCTGAAGGATTAGTATTAATAAGTTGTGTTCTTTTTCACAAATGCTTTAGAGCAGCCAACATGACAATAGCCTTACCATGTGAATAAACCAAAATTATACCTATTTTTTTATCAGGTTGGCAAAAAATATGTTTTTGGTGTGCTGCAGAATTTTAGTAAATAGTTTATGTGTGCCATGAGATGAAAAAGGTTGAAAATAAGTTTAAAAACCTTGAAGTTATTATTGTTTTTGAACACAAGGTCCTGATAATAACTGAAAAACATGACAGCAATTTACTTTAAAATTAATACTTCAATGTCTTCTATAAATTAGAATTATATATATAACTGCCCTTTCGTGGTTAATTTGCATCTTAGTCCCAGAGACATTAGAAATAATTGCTATAATGGATATTAATAGTTGACAAAAGACAGACTAGGTCATGCTAACTTTTAATTGTTAATTCAAAATAAAAAGTAAAGAAAGTTAATAAATAACTTATTCTCCTCACTGGATGAGGCTCTATGTAATCTACAAACTTTCTTAGTAGTATCAATTAATTACAAGATATGAAATTGATATAATGTGTCTTTTGTACCTTTCTACAAACCCCTCAAAAATCTGATTGAGGCAGGAGACAGTCAAGCATGGGGAAACTGCAGAGGCCCCCTGGGCTGAGACAAAGGACATGGATACTTGACAGGAACCCTGTTGTAAGACTGGCTTCCCCCACTTTCTGGACAAGCGCCGAGCCATGGTGAATGAATCATGCCTGCACCTGTGCAGAAGATGCTACATGACCCCGGCTTCCATACGATAGCATCA